>JASVEL010008406.1:0-44843 GCA_032618575.1 Nicotiana noctiflora | reverse complement strand
TCGACCCCGCACTCTCAAGAGTATGCGTGTCTCGCCGCTATACAGCGTCACAAAGTGGTATACTGGGGTTTCGAACCCGCTGGTCATCACCCACATCTATTACTCACCTCAATACGGCGCGACGACTACTCCGCAATGCCTTTGCCACGAGAATCAAGCTCCGCACGCGTAGAATCTGATCAAATACAGTAGAAACACAACAAATTAGGCCGATAGGACGACACCCAATCAATACAACTCGATTTACATCAAAATTCCCAAAGTTGTCAAAACCCGACTTTCGGTACGCTTATCGAAAAATCACGAAAGTCACATATTCGGAACCCTCATCTCAATACGAGTCTAAGCATATCAATTTTACCAAATTCGGACTCCATTTGCCCATTCAAAACCTTGATTTTCTAAAGTTCAAGCCTAGGGCTAAATCCTCCATAAATTACCCCAAATTCCTCCATTTTCATGATATAATTGCATAATGTTATCAATACTAATCATAGTTTAAGTCCATAGTTGATTACCTGATGATTTCTCTTGAATTTCTCTTCAAAATCGCCCAAATCGCCTCTAAAGCCGAGACCCAAATGTGTGAAATGTTCTGAAATTTTTCTAACTTCTGATACACTTAACTTACAACGATTTTCGCTTCTGCGGAAATATTTCCGCTCCTACGAGTCCGTATCCGCGACCAAAGGGTCGCTTCAGCGGTTCCAGGCCTAGCCGGCCAATTCCGCTTCTGCGATTTAAGGACCGCCTCTGCGCGTCCGCTTCTGCGGAGATTCTCTCGCTCCTGCGGGTTTTCCCGCTTCTGCGACTAGGCGTCCGCCTCTGCGGACTCGCGTAAGCGGCTACCCTTCCGCTTCTGCGATCCTTCACCCCATGGCCCTTGGCCGCTTCCGCGGCTCACCTTCCGCTCCAGCGGTGCCGCACCTGCGGGCCCAGCTCCGCTTCCGCGATCACAAGCGCTTCTGCGCTCCAATATCCGCTTCTGCGGACTCGCTCCTGCGACCATAATTCCGCAGGAGCGAAAATGACAGAACCAGAACTCTTCAACCTGCAATTTCCATGATTTTCTTCCGTTTAACCATCCGAAAACACCCCGAGGCCCCGGGACCTCATCCAAACACACCAACACATCTTAATACCTTATTCGAACTTGTTCCAATCCTCAAAACACGTCTAACAACATCAAAACCCATAATTCGCATCGAATTCAAGCCTAAATTCCTTAAAACATTCCGAATTACACATTCAATCAAAAACCCGACCAAACGACGTCCGAATGACCTGAAATTTTGCAGGCACATCCAAAATCACCTAACGGAGCTATTGCAACTGTCGGAATTCCATTCCGACTCTCGGATCAAAATCTCACCTACCGTTCGGATTTCGCCAAAATTCAACCTTAGCCAATTCAAGCCTATTTCTACACCGGGCCTCCAAATTCAATTCCGATCGCTCCCCTAAGTCACAAATCACCTCCCGGAACTAACTGAATCATCAGAATCCGATTCCGAGCCCTCTAACCAAATAGTCAACTCCGAGTTGACTTTCCTTATTCAAGTTTCCTTCACAAAGGCTATATGCCTCATTTTCAATCAAATTCACTCCTAACTCACCCAATAGACTCTAACAATGATACAAAATCATAAAACATGTATTTACAACATAACGGGGTGGTAATTCCCGTGACGACGGGCCGGGTCGTCACAACAGTGCACTAACTTAGTGTCTAATACCAATTGTTAATTAAAAAGCATACGGGCAGCTATGAACTTTGACAATTACATGGCTTCCCACTTAAATCACAACATTTTAAATTCAGTAATTAATGGATGCCAACTATGACCAGTGGATTCATGAAATTTAAACTGACCAAATGATCTCGTGTTATGAATGACTACATAATGATTTAATCTAACAGACTAAGCAAAGTACAATTTGAGATGCACTGGCTTTTAATTTCTAATTTAAACTTTGGAACAACTTATCTAATTACTATAATCACAACACTAAACTTTGAAACAGCTATATCCAATTAACAACAACTAATAGATCTTCGAATAATATATACGGGCAGACTCAGGGAAACGGGGAATCAATCATTCGACGATTGTTATCTTGAGTCGAATGTGCATTCTAACAACAGATACACTCAATAAAACCAAACAAAAACAAATACTGACCAAATAAAAGATCTTGGAGGAGGAGAACAGAAAAATAAAAAGAGAAAAAAAAACAGATAATCATTCACACGACTAACAAACAATAATAAGAATAAAGACAGAGGAAAATACCTCAGACAGTGGCAAAATGAGAACAGTCTTGGACCATTTCGGCTTTAATTTTGGATTTTGAAGTCGAATGGAACTAAATCGAAGTATTCTCAACCGAAAATACTCTGGGTAAGGTTTATTAGACTCCAAATCTCTGATTAATCAGACGAAAATCCCTATTTTAGAATTTAGGGTTCTTGACCAATTTTTTCGATCGGAGATTCGAAAAGCCCGGCTAAGTTTCGAGGGATGAGGGTTAGGTATTTTGAATGGGGAGAGGGAGGAGGTCCTAGGGTGTTGGTTTGGGTGGCCGGCGACGTCTAGCCGCCGGGTTTCGAGCAAATGGGTAAGGTGGCGGCTAGGGTTTCAGGGGAGGGATTTGGGGGAGATGAGATTGGTCTGAGGAGAAATGAGGCGGGTTAGGCGGGTTTGGGGGTCTTTAGTTATTAAAATCGAATTAATAATGTAAGCCGTTGGATGATGAAATTCTAACGGTTGTGATCATCTGGGTACCAAATGGCGCCGTTTTGGGATAACAAGGGAGTGGATCGGGTAAGGGAGCCGGGTTGGGTCGGGTAATAGTTTTGGGCTGACTGTTTCGTTTGGGTTCCGGATTTAGGGGCCCAAATCCTTTTTTTTCTTTTCCTTCTTTATAATCAAAAAAAAATTCTAATTAATTTGTAATCATTAAAATAAAGTATATGGATATTAATACTTAACAAAAATTAACACACAATTAACAAATAAAATAAAATTATATAATGACAACAAAAATAGAGTAAAAATACACCTTTATTTGTATATATATTTTTTTTGTGATTTTTCCATTTTGTAAAATAAGCAATTTACTAATTGACTCAAAATTTTAAAATTAAGTTCTAAATGCTATTACATATATTTTTTGTATTTTTATTAATTTAATAAAATAAGCATGCACACACAAATACAAATAATAAGAAAATTAACACCAAAATCCACAAATATTGCAAACAACACAAAAACTTTTTTTTTAAATTTGGGAGTAATTCTCATGTAGGGAAAAAATCATGTGCTCACAGCTGCCCCTCTTTGCGCGGAAACATAAAGAGTTTACGTGCAAAGATAAGTGAGCGGATACGAGCGATTTTTGCCCGTTTGAGCATTCCGTGTGAAACATTTTGGAAAAGGTTTGACCGAACCTTTGCTTCAAAAGGTCTCCTACATATCCCTGGCTAAAAGGGAATCAGGTCAATATAGTTCAGGAAGTTTTGGGTAGCTGGGACTACCATGACTGCTCTGATCTTGCTGTTACTATTGTTGCTGCTGATGCTACTGCTTAACTGATCTCCTTATTACACTGTGCTAAATGAAAAATAAGAAGCTAGAATAAGTTACAGTAGTGCAAATTCTTATCTATCTTTTCAACTTGATCTTGTCATGTTCCTTGCCATCCTGCTGGCTTTGATGTTTCTTCACATGCTTCTTCTCTTCTGACAATTGTTATTTCGGCCTATCTTGATTGCCGAACTCCGACCATTGGTCCCTTCCTTGTGATTTTCGAACTATTTTCCTTTGAAGTCTAAATCTATCTTTTCTAACCCTTGTTGCCTTCCTTCTGATTTTGAACTTGGATTCATGTTGGGGATTTCAGTTACACTCTATCACTTTCCGATTGTTCACTATCCTTATCAAATTTTAGAAACTGAGACACCGTTATGTTCTTCCGGCAGGCTTCTGACTTCAACATCAACTTGGAAAATAAAAAGCCATTCCTCTATTCAGGCGGGCACCTGACTTCAATAACAAACTTTGAAAATAAATCGCCACTCCATTCTTCAGGCGGGCACCTGACTTCAACAATAAACTTCGAAAATAAATTCGCCACTCCGTTCTCCAGGCGGGCACCTAACTTCAATAACAAACTTTGAAAATAAATCGTCACTCCATTCTTCAGGCGGGCACCTGACTTCAACAATAAATCTTGAAAATAAATCTCCACTCCGTTCTTCAGGCGGGCACCTGAATTCAACAACAAACTTCGAAAATAAATCGACACTCCATTCTTCAGGCGAGCACCTGACCTCAACAACAAACTTTGAAAATAAATCGCCACTCCATTCTTTAGGCGGGCACCTGACTTCAATAACAAACTTTGAAAATAAATCGCCACTCCATTCTTCAGACGGGCACCTGACTTCAACAATAAACTTTGAAAATAAATCTCCACTCCGTCCTTCAGGCGGGCATCTGACTTCAACAACAAACTTTGAAAAGAAATCGCCACTCCATTCTTCAGGCGGGCACCTAACCTAAACAACAAACTTTGAAAATAAATCGCCACTCCATTCTTTAGGCGGGCACCTAACCTCAACAAACAAACTTCAAAAATAAATCGCCACTCAATTCTTCAGGTGGGTACCTGACCTCAACAAAAAGCTTTGAAAATAAATCGCCACTCCATTCTTCAGGTGGGCACCTGACTTCAACAACAAACTTCGACAATAAATCGCCACTCCATTCTTCAGGCGGGCACCTGACCTCGACAACAAACTTTGAAAAGAAATTACTACTCTATTCTTCAAGCGGGCACCTGACTTCAACAACAAACTTCGAAAATAAATCGCCACTCCATTCTTCAGGCGGGCACCTGACCTCAGGAACAAACTTTGAAAATAAATCGTCACTCCATTCTTCAGGCGGGCACCTGACTTCAACAACAAACTTCAAAATTAAATCTCCACTCCATTCTTCAGGCGGGCACCTGACCTCAACAATAAACTTTGAAAATAAATCGCCACTCCGTATCGTCTTCCTTTGCTTCCTACACCACTTTCTTCTTCCTGCATCACCTCTTAAACCATCCTTTCTCCTAAATTACCTTGTTCTGGAACTGCTTTCCTCCTGGGTCGTGTTTTGTTTCCCTCATGACTGCTGGGGATATCTTTAGAATTGTTTACTTACCTGCTGGGAATAATGATGCTGGGAAAATTTTCCTTTATTCCCTCCCTTTCCATTTTCTTCAAAACTTTGGTCTTCTTTTGAGATCGCTGGGGGATCTGAAATGTTGCCCGCCAGTGACTATACTGTCGGAGAATCCCTTTTTTCTTTCCCAACTCCTTTTAAGACTCGCACTTCGCTCTCTTGAAAACCGTAAGACATAATGTCGCAGGGGGAATTTTTCAGCGTTTCATTCTTCCGAACTATTGGGGATAATACCTGCCTCTTGCTCTCTGAACACAAGTTTTCCCACTTTGTTTTGTCTGTTTGGGGTATAACTTCCTTTGTCACAGTTTTTCTTTCCCTCAAAGCTGCTGGGGGATAAAACCTAGTTCCCGGATCATTCTCTTGTGTTAACTGGCTTCTTTCAAGATTGCTGGGGATAACCCGGCTTCAAAGATCACTTCCCCGTGTTTTCTAGCCTCTTTCAAAACTATTCCACTCGAAGCTGGTATTTTCCTTCCTCCCAGAATCTTATGTTGCCTTCTATCTTTACCAACTGGATATTTGATTTCAAGAAAATTTTCGCAATGGGAGAAAATTTTCTGCCCCAGTTTGATAACCTTCTATGTGGCATGCTTTTCCGTCGACGAACCCTCTTTTCCTGCTTTAAATCAAAGAAAAATTGTTAGTTTCAAAAATGTGGTTAGTGGTCGTGCCTCTCTTGCTGGGGGCAGTTTTCCTTTTCTCTTTTAGTTGTTTTGCCTTCCTCGAACTTTGGGGGTGACGTTGATACTTGCTGGGGATGGTGTTCTTGCCGCAGATGATCTCTCATCTCTCATTTTTATTCCAACCTCAGTGTGGTCCGACCCTCTTAGTCTACGACCTGTTGGGAGAAACTATCTTCCGGATGTATATTTTATGTTCCTACTGTTCTCCGCCCTACTCCGTAATTCCTTTGAACCTTCCAACCAACCTGTCGTTCCAGTCCTAACGTCAGAACGCCTTTTTGACTTATTGCCTTGTTCCGTGCCTACTCATTCTCCTTTGCACCACTTTGGGTGACTTGGTAGTGAGCTTTGAAAAGTCAATTCTTGACATAAGCATAAAAAATCTTTAAAGAGAGAGAAAAATGATAGATAAAATGAAATGGACAAAAAGAATGCTGACTGCAAAAGATAAAAGGAAAACTTTTCTGAGCCCAAGACTGGGAAAAACTTATCTGAATGTATAACCAATCCAATGGTTATGCCGTGCCTTTGAGATTAATCTACCCAGTCTATTTATGTCAATCGCTTTTCTGACGGTTTTGTTTTGCTAGAAGTGAACGAATATCCCAACCTCGTCCCATGCGGACACCTTACAACCATCTCACTTTGTCACCTCCTAGTGCCCTTCAAGGGGTTTTCACTAATGAGATTCTCTCATTTCTCTTGACCTCCCGTCTCCTTAGGGTGCCTGTAAAGGTTTTCACCGTAAGACTATCTCATTTTATTTCTCTCGACTTTCTTCGCCTTAAGGTGCCCGCGAGGGTTTTCACCGTTAAGACTCTCTCATTTTGCCTTCTTTCTCTGCCGGGGCTGGGGTATTATCCACGAGATTCCCTCTAATGGGCTATCCATTTTAAGCTTGTGAGTCCTGGATTCAGTCGAGGATCGGGGTGTCATTCTCGGCTTTCATTTGCATGACTTGGCATTTCTCAAATACTGATCGAGAGGTCTTTATTGATCATTAATATGGTTTTTGTGTGCAAGGCTAGAGAAAAGGGATTTAACCTCAACGAGTAGCTCATTACAACTTTTGGAATCCATACTATCTTTTCAAATTAAACATGACTTCTGCCCCAGTTTTGTTGCTTGGGGAATCTTTGATTTTTATTGCACTATGACCGAGCCGTGTGGCGCCTACGTATCCTTTTCGAGGAATCAGGTCGAGCGTAGTTCACTTTTTCTTGTGACTTTTCTTTGTTTCTTTCTATATTTTGTTATACATCTTCCTTGAGGATTCCAAAATAGGGTATATGAAAGAAAAATTAAGGCTCAAAGGGGAAACAAGGGTTAAAGTGTTTGGGTAGTATAAAAATTTCCTCTGTCATTTCATTCTCCGAAGAATGCCAAATACAAACAAACGAAACCAAACGTTGACAAATACATTAAAGAATTGCACATAATATCTCTTGCTGCGTTTGAATTGATATCCATATCAGTGCATCTTCCCTCGATATCGGTTAGACATAGAGCGTCGTTGGATAATACTCTAGTCACAACAAATGGTCCTTGCCAATTTGGAGCGAACTTGCCTTTTGCTTCGGCCTAATGTGGTAGAATTCTCTTCAGCACTTGCTGTCCCACTTCAAATTTCCTGGGACGTACCTTCTTGTTATATGCTATCGCCATTCTCTTTTGATACAATTGGCCATGATATACTGCTGTCAATCTCTTTTCATCAATCAAGCTCAATTGCTCCAATCGGGCTTTGACCCACTCATTATCGTCAATCTCAGCTTCAGCGACAATTCGGAGGGATGGGATCTCAACTTCTGCTGGTATTACTGCTTCAGTTCTATACACCAACAAGTAAGGAGTTGCACCTACCAAAGTTCGGACGGTAGTGCGATAACCCAATAGTGCAAATGGTAACTTTTCATGCCATTGCCTAGACCCTTCTACCATCTTCCTCAATATCTTCTTTATATTCTTGTTTCTGCCTCAACCGCACCATTTGCTTTGGGACGATACGGTGTGGAATTTCGGTGTGTAATCTTAAACTGTTGACATACCTCCTTCATCAATCCGTTGTTAAGATTGGCACCATTATCCGTGATGATTACCTTTGGGATTCCAAACCTACAGATGATGTGGGAATGTACGAAGTCCATCACCGCCTTCTTGGTCACTGATTTGAAGGTTTTAGCCTCCACCCACTTGGTAAAATAATCGATTGTTACAAGAATTAACCTATGACTATTGGAAGCCGCAGGTTCTATAGGTCCGATAACATCCATACCCCATGCAACAAACAGCCACGGTGCCAACATTGTATGCAATTCGGTCGGCGGAGAATGAATCAGATCTATGTGTATCTGACACTAATGGCATCTTCGTACGAAACTTATACAATCACGCTCCATAGTGAGCTAATAACATCCTGCTTGAAGAATCTTCTTTGCCAATACGTATCCGCTCATATGTGGCCCGCAAACTCCGGCATGTACCTCTGTCATCACTGTTGCAGCTTGACCTGCATCTATACATCTCAACAATCCTAAATCCGGGGTTCTTTTGTAAAGCACCCCTCCATTAACGAAAAATCATTTTACCAATCGCCGAATAGCTCTCTTTTGATCTCCAGTTGCCTGCTCTGGGTATATTCCTAACCTGAGATATTCTTTGACATCATGAAACCATGGCTCACCATCCATTTCTTCTTCTATCATATTGCAATAAGCATGTTGATTCCGAACCCGAATATGTAACGGATCAACATGAATCTTGTCTGGGTGATGTAACATCGATGCCAAAGTAGCTAAAGCATCGGTAACCTCATTATGCATTCTTGGGATATGTCTGAATTCTACTTACCGGAAATGGTCAGATCATGCAAACATTGACGATATGGGATAAGCTTCAAATCTCTTGTTTCCCATTCTCCCTGAATCTGATGTACCAGAAGGTCCGAGCCCCCCAAGACCAAGACGTCATGTACATCCACGTCCACCGCTAATCGCAACCCTAAGATGCATGCCTTGTACTCAGCCATATTGTTGGTACAATGAAAACATAGTTGAGCAGTAACATGATAATGTTGTCCTGTTTCAGAGATAAGCACAGCCTCTACTCCGACTCCTTTTGCGTTTGTCGCTCCGTCGAAGAAAAGATTCCACCCTGGATCTTTGGTTAATTCTAACCCATCAATTTGCAACACTTCTTTATCCGGAAAATACATCCTCAAAGGTTCGTATCCATTATCGACAGGATTCTCAACTAAGTGATCGGCTAGGGCTTGAGCTTTCATAGCCGTCCTCGTCACATAGATCATGTCGAATTCTGTAAGTAATATTTGCCATTTTGCTAACCTCCCTGTAGGCATAGGCTTCTGGAAAAAATATACTTCAATGGATCCAAACGTGAAATGAGGTAAGTAGTGTAGGAAGACAAATAATGTTTCAGCTTTTGGGCTACCCAAGTTAAAGCACAACAGGTCTTCTCCAAATGAGTGTATTTAATCTCGTAGACTGTGAATTTCTTACTGAGATAATAAATGGCCCGTTCCTTTCTGCCAGTAAGATCATGCTACCCCAGTACGCAGCCGAACGAATTCTCCAAGACCGTTAGATAAAGAATCAGGGGTCTACCAGGTTTAGGCGGAACTAGTACGGGTGGGTTTGACAGATATCCTTTGATTTGGTCGAATGCTTCTTGACATTCTGTCGTCCATTCTATCGCAGCGTCTTTCTTCAACAGATGGAATATGGATTCGCATTTTGTTGTAAGCTGAGCAATAAACCTACTGATATAACTTAATCTTCCCAACAGACTCATTACCTCTTTTTTGTTCCTTGCCGGGGGTAACTCCTGGATGGACATGATCTTTAATGGGTCCAACTCAATGCCTCTGCAAGGCCCCGTAAAATTTTTGTGCATAAAACCTAGTAGCTATAGTGTCATGGTGCAAATAATGTGTTAGGAATGCGTAGAATTCTTCGCGGCGAGCAAGCTCGCCGCGGTTCGGACCCTTGGTAGTGATTTAAGTTTCAAAAATGTGGAGAATCAATTTTTCCAGAAAAGTGTCAATTTTGCGGTCAAGAATGCGACCGCAGATATGCTATGCGGACCACATTCTTGCCGCAGAGCTTACCAGAAGGTTTCCCAAAATCATGTTGAAAATGCGGTCGATATGCGATCGCATAATGAATCTGCGGTGCACTTTGCGACCGCATATCAAGAATGCGGACCGCATTTTTGTCGCATTCCGTAACAGAACTTGTGTAAATTTTGAGTTCATTCCGCGGTCACTATGCGGACCGCATGTTGGTTCTGCGATCGCATATGCGACCGCAGAATTGACCCGGCCCAGAAATTCTATAAAATTCGACCCGACCTCTTCTTTAGTATAACACCTTTCACCTTCATTTTTCTCATATCATCTTACCAAAATTAGAGAGAGAAGAGAGGGATTTTAGAGAGAGAAGTTCTTCATCTTCAAGCATTGTTCCAACTATTTGGTCCAAAGGATTCTAGGGCAAGGATTCAACTTCCCCAATCTTTACAAGGTAAAAACCCTAGCTATTTTCTCTAATTTTAAGTTTTAAATTGGGTAAAGAGAGGTTTGCATATAATAGCTTTTGAAAATGGAATTTTACACTTATGCATGATTATTGAACTTGATTTTTAGTAAAAAGAAGTGAGTAGAAGTAAGAGTCTTCAAGAATAAGGTCTGCAAGAGTAGGATATCTTAGGTAAGCATAAAGTGGGAGTTTAAAAGAAGGAAACTCGATACCAGGTATGTATGGCTAATTTTGATTCTTGTGAAATCGCCTATATGTGAGAAACTTGTTTGGTTCGTGTTAAATTGCCAAATTGTGTGAAATTCTTGATGTTGTGTTGGATATTCAAAGTTGTTGTTGAACCATGAATGATGTAATATGAGATATGAGCCGAAAGATAAATGAGAGTTTGATTTGGTAAAGAATTGTGAACAATTGCTAAGATGGCATGTATGGTACCTTGTGGAAAAGAAAAGAAACACTTGAGGTGTGGTAAGTTGTTGAACATAAAAGTATGAACATTCTCGATTTTGGAACACTTGTAACTTGATTGTGATATTGGCTTGAGAAGTAATTGAGAACATGAACCAATGTGTAAGTTGCTTATTTGAACTTGTTGTAATTGTGTGTGGCACCTTATCTGCTGTTTGTGATTGTTGTGTTTGAAAACTGTACGGTGGGATCGGGTTGCGCGCTGCAACATAAGGAAATAAGGTGTAGGTTGGGGTGATAAGGGCGGCCGAGGTAATAAGGATGGATAGCGATCGAAATCGCAAATGAAATTGAAATAAAATTTATTGATATGAAATTGTGAAAGGAGACAGCAGGAGAGTTTGCAACCTGGGGGGCACTGATTGCCCCTATGTTTGACTACTTGCAATTTATATGGTTGATTGGTTGTTGTTCTATTTGTTGACCTTGAACGTGCTTGTGTTGAGGCTTATCTGAAATGAGTAAAATGTGGGAATCACGGTTAGTTAGCTTAATTGATTTCTTGAAGTATTCTATTGGCTGTCTTGTCATCGTGATCCTTGTTTAACAGCTTGAGTTTACTTGGGACAAAGTTTGTCCATGCATACCAGTACAATTCAAGTGTACTGACGTCCCTTTTTCCGGGGACGCTACATTCGTGTTATGATTGTAGGTGGATCAATAGCAGGCACTCCAGCTCATCAGCAGTAGTATCCTTCACCTTCCACTGCCCGTTTTGGTGAGCCCCTTTCTTCCTCGGGGCCCTGTGTGGCTCATGCCACTTTTGTTTAGATTTCATTTTGGTTTTTGCAAGGTATAGCCGGAGCCTTGTTACCGGCAAAGTATTGTATTCCTTTTTTGTATCCTAGAGGCTCTGTAGACATGTAAACTGTGGGACTCCAGTCTTATGTATATATTATGTTATGTCGGGCATTGTAAAAATTGCAAACTTGTTAATGAATCACTCGTATGGTTTTGTTTGTTTATCTTGAAGTCATTTATGATTTGTAAGAAATTTGGTTAATGAGGAATAATCAACACAGGGGTAACGTGCGGGAATGAAAGGCACCCAGGTCCGCTTGACTGGGGCAACCTGATCAGGCGCCGGTCATGCTCCCCGATTTGGGGCGTGACAGCCTCGTCGGCTGACGATGAATCCTAGGACCTTTCCTGACGGAACCCCAAATGCACATTTGGCCGGATTGAGCTTAATATCATATCTTTGAAGTCTTTGGAAAAACTTCCTGAGGTCGGCTATGTGGTCTTCTTGACGTCTAGATTTTATGATCACATCATCCACGTACACTTCAATTTCTTTGTGTATCGTTTCGTGAAACACCGTAGTCATCGCCCTCATGTATGTTTCCCATGTGTTCTTCAGGCCGAACGGCATTACCTGGTAGCAGTAAGTTCCCCATGGTGTGATAAAGGCCGTCTTTTCTACATCCTCTTCATCCATTAAAATTTGATGATATCCCGCATAGCAGTCCACAAACGATCCGATCTCACGCCCGGTGCAATTATCAATTAAGATATGGATATTGGGAAGCAGAAAATTATCCTTAGGGCTTGCCTTGTTGAGATTGCGGTAGTCAACACATACTCTGATCTTCCCGTCTTTCTTTCGCACCGGTACTACGTTAGCCAAGTATCGAGTGACACGAATGACTTTCGCTTGTAGTTGCTTGGTCACTTCCTCCTTGATCTTTACACTCATCTCCGTCTTAAACTTCTGCAGTTATTGTTTGACGGGAGGGCATGCCGGGTCAGTGGGTAATTTGTGAACCACTAGATAAGTGCTGAGTCCCGGCATGTCGTCGTACAACCATGCGAAAACATCTTTGAATTCCATGAGTGTCTTGATTAATTCTTCTCTGAGGTTTGGTTCGAGATGGACACTTATTTTGGTTTCTTTAACATCATCCGCATCGCCAAGATTAACAGCCTCTGTATCATTTAGATTAGGTTTGGGCTTTGTCACACCTCCTTTTTACCGCACCCGCGGGAGCGCGAGGGAGTTTTTCCAATTAAAGGACAATCGAGACAGGATCAATTTATTTAATTCAGAGTCGCCACTTGGGAAAATAATGGTGTCCCAAGTCACCGGTTTAGTCCCGAACCGAGGAAATTTATGACTCTGTAATATAGTCTGCGAAACTAGAAACCTGGATAAGGAATTCTGTTAACCCGGGAGAAGGTGTTAGGCACTCCCGGATTCCGTGGTTTTAGCACGGTCGCTCAACTGCAATTTTTGTTTCTATCCGATTTCTTTATATATTTGATTCGTGTGCTCTTATATTCCGCTTTAAATTTTTAGAAGAATTGCGACGTCACGAAAACACACTTCGAGCCGCACCGCAACCGGTACGCCTGCGACTTTTATGTATTTCAGTTTCGCCGAGAGTAAGATTTGGGTCACATAAATGCACACCCGTATTTAGGAAAGTAATTTTATTTCAAATCGTACCTAGAGAGTCTATCGTCTGTTTAACTTTGGGAAAAGACCGTGAAATTCACTAAACAGTCCTTCCAAGTCTAAGTTCTCATGACAATTATTTGAGGGCCCCGCAATTATATATTTTTGTGTAGCGAGGCTCGTCTCATTTTAAAGGACAATCCTAAAGTGACTACATTTTTCTATTAAAATCGTTTCTAAAATAAACGAAAAAAAAGGTCCTAATTTATTACATGTTTATAAGCTCGGGCCTCTTATTAGTTATTAGATCAAGGTGAACGGAAATTGCACCCGAGCTTACATAAGGGAGATTGTTTTACGCCTTATTCTACAAGTGAATAATACTAAAACAACAATTATAAATAGCATGCGAGTTTGAGAAAATGTTAACCCAAACTAACCATTCTCTAATTAATTTAAACCACCAGTATTAGGTAAATCGAACCATTGAAGTTAACTACGTGTAATACAAAAGTCATTTTTTTTGAACTTCATGCTATCGTTCTTCACTAACATTAGTTACTGATATTATTTGAATTGCTATTTAAAATGATGTTACTTACTCGAGTGACCTCGTAAATTCAGAACTATATACATTGAACTAACATTTTTTGATTTCCATTCGAACTATTTGAACCTATAAACTATTTGAAACTATTTTACGACTAACTGGAAATGCATTAACCACACTATATTTCATAACTAACAATCATCAACTAAGATTAATTACAATGAATATTCACATGCTTCTAGAGATAGATTCGATAGTTCAATTCATATATTTATCAATCCGTTACAAGTAAAAAATTTCTACTTGACATCCAGTTAAAGGTGCTAGAGAACTCAAAAGGAAACTTGACAGCATTTCATTTCGTCTCCAACTTCAGGTTTACATTAGGACATGGTTTCAGAGTGTGTACCTGGAAATTGACAAAAATAGAGGACCAAGGGATCAGCTATGGCGGTGATAGCAACAGTAGCAATAGACCAACAGCCAACAGCAACAAAACCCAACGACACACAGCAACAAAACACAACTAACATCAGTAGTACAACACAACCACAACAGTAGCAAAACACAACCACAGCAGTAGCAAAACACAACCACAGCAGTCTCGACAACAAACAACACAACAGAAGAACAACAGAACCACGACCACAACAGCCTCAACAATAACAGCAGCAACAGAAGAACAAAAGAGCCACAGCAGGAGAACCCAGCAGGCAGTGAATACTAATGTATTTGTATGGGTGTATGTGAATATCTATGCTGCGAATGTGTATACCCAGTGTTCTGTATCTAAGGTCTGTGTGTGTATCCCTGCTTATTCGTGTATCCTCTCCGCCCTCCCTGGATATCAAACAATGTCTCCTACTTATAGTTTTCAATTCCCTCCTGAATGAATGCCCCTCACTTAAACTAATACCCTTGCCCACTCCTATCTCTGCCCAGGCCCTATTGCTCCCTGAATTCCCACTATCCATTGTCCATGTATGGGCCTTATTAGTTAACTATAAACTCTGCCCAGACATGGCTAAGTGCCCTGCTGTGACAGCAGGCTCCACTGTCCAGCTTCATGTGCAGGGCATTAAAGTATTCTAAAATGATAAACCTTAATTTCCTAATTAGCTAATTCGAATCCTGATTTCTATATCCAATTAACTCCTAGTCTGGAATCAAGCAATAACAGGCCCCTAAACTTGTGAATTGCATACAGGCAGACACTTAAATGAACAATCATACAAACGAGTTAACTCATTGACGACGCTAAATAAACTATGCATACAAAGCAGTTAGCATCGAATTAACACAGATAGAGATGGGAATTGACCGGATAAAAGGTCTACTGGAGATGAAGAAAACAGAAAACTAAAAGAAGAAATAAAGGATAAAATTCACATCATTAACACACTAACATATGAAGAAAGAAAGAAAAATACCATGTAAGGAGAAAACCGCACTCGAACAAACCTCGGACCCATCTTGGATTCAACTCGGGCTTGGACCTTTTGTTTTTGAGGCCAATGGACCTTAATTGAGATGTTTTCAACAATAAAAATATCCCAATTAAGGTCTATTAGACCTCAATTAGGCAGAAATCGAAATCAAGGGTTCATGGCCGAGATTTGGGGCTCGGCCGGCTCTGGCAAGATTCGAGCCAAACCAGGGCCGGTAGGGGTATGAGGGAGGTGAGGGGAAGCTATGGTGTGATTTTGGTGAGGTTTGGCATGGTTTTCAAATTCCGGCGACCTTTGATTCAATATTCGACATGCTCGAAGCGGATTCGAGACTAACGGAGGCCGATTCGAAGAGAGGGAGGTGAGGAGAAGGGTTGGTGTTAATTTGGTGGCCGTTGGCCTACCGGAACCGCCGTGAGGCGATTTCCGGCGGGCGGAGCACGGTGGTGGACGGCGAGGTTAATTCGTCTCTAAGAGAGACGACGGGTGTAAGGGGGGTCCGGCTTGGGGGGCGGGGTGTGAAGATGGGCCTTATATATGAATCAAGAGATTGAATCCTGATCGTTGGATCATTTATGATCAACAACCAGTATCTCCTCACTTAAACCAAACGGTGTCGTGTGATTAAGTTAGGGTCTGAGTATATTCGGGAATTGATTGATTAATCTGGGCCGTTGGATAATAAAATCCAACGGTCCAGATCAACGGGGCCATTTGGGGTTGGGCAGATCGGGTAAGGGATTGGGTAATTACATTGGGCCTGGTTTTGCTATGGCCCAATTCCGATTTTCCTTCTTTGTTACTTCCTACACTATATATATATATATATATATATATATATATATATATATATATATATATATATATATATATAATCAGATTAATTCGTAACACACATAATTAATTTCACTAACAATTGACATACGTAAATACCGAATCCTTACATATGTACATTAAAATGACAAGAAAAATGCGAGGAATACATTTTTTATGATTTTCTCATTTTCGTAAAAATTGAACTTAACTATTTCTAAGTACGGAACTAACCCTATAAATATAAATGCGACATATTTGGTATATATATTTTTTGTTTATTAACTTAAGAAAACAAACGTAGACCCACAAATACAAACGATAAGAAAAGGAGCATGTGATCCCCAAACATTGCAAACAAACAAAAACTCTTTTATTTTTGATATTTTGGGAGTAATTCGTGTAAGGCAAAAATCACGTGCTCACAGCTGCCCCTCTTTGCGCGGAAACATGAAGAGTTTTCGTGCAAAGATAGTGAGCGAATACGAGTGATTTTTGCCCGTTCGAGCACTCCGTGTGAAGCATTTCTAAAAAGATCTTGACCGAGCCTTTACTTCGGGAGGCCTCCTACATATCCTGGGCTAAACAGGAATCAGGTCAATGTAGTTCGGGAAGTTTTGGTAGCTGGGACTACCATGACTGTCGTGATCTTGCTGTTACTGCTGTTACTGCTATTACTGCTGTTGCCACTGCTTAACATGATCCCCTTATTACACCGTGCTAAACAAAAATAAGAAGCTAGACTAAGTTACAGTACTACAATTCTTATCTATCCTTTTTAACTTGATCTTGTCATGCTCCTTGCCATCCTGCCGGCTCTGATGTTTCCTCACGTGCTTCTTCTCCTCTGACAATTGTTGTCTCGGCCTATCTTGATTGCCGACCTCCGACCATTGGTTCCTTCTTTGTGGTCTTCGAACTATTCTCCTTCGAAATCTGAATCTATCTTTTCCGATCCTTGTTGCCTTCCTTCTGCTTACGAACTTGGATTCATGCCGGGGATTTCTGTTACATTCAACCCCTTTCCTCAACCAAATTAAAATAAATCGCCACTCCATTCTTCAGGCGGGCTCCCTGACTTCAACTGCAACTTCAAAATAAAATCGTCACTCCATTCTTCAGGCGGGCTCCCTGACTTCAACTATAACTTCAAAATAAATCGCCACTCCATTCTCCAGGCGGGCTCCCTGACTTCAACTACAACTTCACAATAAATCGCCACTCCATTCTCCAGGCGGGCTCCCTGACTTCAACTACAACTTCAAAACTAAATCGCCACTCCATTCTCCAGGCGGGCTCCCTGACTTCTACTACAACTTCAAAATAAAATCGCCACTCCATTCTTCAGGCGGGCTCCCTGACTTCAACTATAACTTCAAAATAAATCGCCACTCCATTCTCCAGGCGGGCTCCCTGACTTCAACTACAACTTCACAATAAATCGCCACTCCATTCTCCAGGCGGGCTCCCTGACTTCAACTACAACTTCAAAACTAAATCGCCACTCCATTCTCCAGGCGGGCTCCCTGACTTCTACTACAACTTCAAAATAAAATCGCCACTCCATTCTTCAGGCGGGCTCCCTGACTTCAACTATAACTTCAAAATAAATCGCCACTCCATTCTCCAGGCGGGCTCCCTGACTTCAACTACAACTTCACAATAAATCGCCACTCCATTCTCCAGGCGGGCTCCCTGACTTCAACTACAACTTCAAAACTAAATCGCCACTCCATTCTCCAGGCGGGCTCCCTGACTTCTACTACAACTTCAAAATAAAATCGCCACTCCATTCTTCAGGCGGGCTCCCTGACTTCAACTATAACTTCAAAATAAATCGCCACTCCATTCTCCAGGCGGGCTCCCTGACTTCAACTACAACTTCACAATAAATCGCCACTCCATTCTCCAGGCGGGCTCCCTGACTTCAACTACAACTTCAAAACTAAATCGCCACTCCATTCTCCAGGCGGGCTCCCTGACTTCTACTACAACTTCAAAATAAAATCGCCACTCCATTCTTCAGGCGGGCTCCCTGACTTCAACTATAACTTCAAAATAAATCGCCACTCCATTCTCCAGGCGGGCTCCCTGACTTCAACTACAACTTCACAATAAATCGCCACTCCATTCTCCAGGCGGGCTCCCTGACTTCAACTACAACTTCAAAACTAAAATCGCCACTCCATTCTCCAGGCGGGCTCCCTGACTTCAATTGCTACTTCAAAATAAAATCGCCACTCCATTCTTCAGGCGGGCTCCCCGACTTCAACTGCTACTTCAAAATAAAATCGCCACTCCATTCTTCGGGCGGGCTCCCTGACTTCAACTACTACTTCGAAATAAAATCGCCACTCAATTCTTCAGGCGGGCTCCCCGACTTCAACTGCTACTTCAAAATAAAATCGCCACTCCATTCTCCGGGCGGGCTCCCCGACTTCAACTACTACTTCAAAATAAAATCGCCACTCCATTCTTCGGGCGGGCTCCCCGACTTCAACTACTACTTCAAAATAAAATCGCCACTCCATTTTCCGGGCGGGCTCCCTGACTTCAACCGCTACTTCAAAATAAAATCGCCACTCCATTCTTCAGGCGGGTTCCCCGACTTCAACTGCTACTTCAAAATAAAATCGCCACTCCATTCTTCGGGCGGGCTCCCGACTTCAACTACTACTTCAAAATAAAATCGCCACTCCATTCTCCGGGCGGGCTCCCTGGACTTCAACCACTACTTCAAAATAAAATCGCCACTCCATTCTTCGGGCGGGCTCCCCGACTTCAACTACTACTTCAAAATAAAATCGCCACTCCATTCTCCAGGCGGGCTCCCTGACTTCAACTACTACTTCAAAACTAAAATTGCCACTCCATTCTCCAGGCGGGCTCCCTGACTTCAACCGCTACTTCAAAATAAAATCGCCACTCCATTCTCCAGGCGGGCTCCCCGACTTCGACTACAACTTCAAAACTAAATCGCCACTCCATTCTCCAGGGCGGGCTCCCGACTTCAACTACTACTTCAAAATAAAATCGCCACTCCATTCTCCGGGCGGGCTCCCGACTTCAACTACTACTTCAAAATAAAATCGCCACTCCATTCATCAGGCGGGCTCCCCGACTTCAACTACTACTTCAAAATAAAATCGCCACTCCATTCTCCGGGCGGGCTCCCTGACTTCAACTGCTACTTCAAAATAAAATCGCCACTTCATTCTTCAGGCGGGTTCCCTGACTTCAACTGCTACTTCAAAATAAAATCGCCACTCCATTCTTCAGGCGGGCTCCCTGACTTCGACTACAACTTCAAAACTAAAATCGCCACTCCATTCTTCAGGCGGGCTCCCTGACTTCAACTACAACTCCAAAATAAAATCGCCACTCCATTCTTCAGGCGGGCTCCCTGACTTCAACTACAACTTCAAAATTCATCCCATCCTTATCGCCTTCCTTTGTTTTTTGTACCATTTCCTTCTTCCTGCATCGCTTATTGGGCCACCTTTTCTTCTGAATTATCTTGTCTTGGGATTGCTTTCCCCCTGGGTCGTATTACTTTTCTTTTGGCTGCCGGGGATATCTTTGGAACTGTTTACTCACCTGCTGGGGATGATGCTATTGAGGAAGTATTCTTTGTTTCCTTCACCCCTAATTTCCTTGGACTCGCCGGGGGTTGAAATGTTATGGACTGGGGATTATCCTGGCGGGGGACCCCTTTTCCTCTTCCTTTTTCCCATTCCTCCTCTGGGACTCACACTTCTGCTTCTTTGAAAACTTATGGGATATAATGCTGCTGCGGGAATCTCGAAGTTAGTGTTTCATTTTCCCAACAACTGCTGGGGATGATACCGGCTCAAAGATCACTTCCTCGCATTGTCGGGCCTCTTTCAAAACTATTCTGCTCGAAACCGGTATTTCCCAAAATCTTGTGTTGCTTTCTATCCTTATCCGCTGGGTATTTGCTTTCAAAGAAAATTTTCGCAACAGGAGAAAATTTTCTGCCCCAGTTTGATGACCTTCTACGTGGCGTGCTTTTCTGCCGACGAACCCTATTTTCCTGCTTTAAATCAAAGAAAATTCGTTAGTTTCAAAACGCAGTGAGTGGTCGTGCCACTCTTGTTGGGGCTATTTTCCTTTTCTCTTTCAGCTGCTTGGCCTCCCTCGAACTTTGGGGACGACGTTGGCGCTTGCTGGGGATGATGCTCTTTCCACAGATGGTTTCTCATCTCTCCCTTTTATTCCAATCTTTGGTTTGATCCGACTCTTTTTAGCCGGTGATCTGTTGTGAGAAATCATCTTCCGGACGTGCCACATATGTCCATCATACTCCATAATTCCTGTGAACCCTCCAATCCACCTGTCGTTCCAATCTTACTATCGGAACGAATTCTGCCTTATTGCCTCGTTCCACGCCTGTTCATTATACTGCTTTGGGAGACGTGGTAGTAAGCTTTGAAAAATCAATTCTCGAAAACGAAAGAAAAAAAAAAGAATGCTGACCGCAAATGACAAAAGACAAGGAAAACTTTTCTGAACTCAAAAAATAGGGAAAACTTATCTGAATGTGTGACTGATTCAATGGTTATGCCGCGCCTTTGAGACTAATCCACCCAGTCTATTCATGTCAATCACTTTCTGATGGCCGCCATTTGCTAAGAATAAACGAATGTCCAAACCTTGTCTCATGCAGACATCTTGTAACCATCTCGCCTTGTCACCTCATAGTGCCCTTCAAAGGGTTTTCACTAATGAGATTCTCTCATTTCTCTCTATCTCCCGTCGCCTTAGGGTGCCCGTAAAGGTTTTCACCGTAAGACTCTCTCATTTTATTTCTCTTGGCTTTCTTCGCCTCAAGGTGCCCGCGAGAGTTTTCACCGTAAGACTCTCTCATTTTATTTCTCTTGACTTTCATCGCCTCAAGGTGCCCGCGAGGGTTTTCACCGTTAAGACTCTCTCATTTTCGCTTTCTTTCCTTGCGGTGGGCAGGGTATTATCCGTGGAATTTCTTCTAAAGGGGCCATCCCTTTTCAGCTTGTAAGTCTTAAATTCAGTCGAGGATTCGTAGTTTTGCTCGCATGACTTGGCATTTCTCAAATACTGATCGAGAGGTCTTTTTGGTTCTTACTGTGGTTTCTGCGCGTGAGGCTAAAGAAAAAGGGGTTTAATCTCAACGGTTAGCTCATTACAACTTTCGGAATCCACACTATCTTTCAAACGAAACAATGACTTCTGCCCCAGTTTTGTTGCTTGGGGAATCTTTGATTTTTATTTTATTATGATCGAGCCGTGTGGCGCCTACGTATCCTTCTTGAGGAATCAGGTCGAACGTAGTTCACTTTTTCTTGTGTCTTTTCTTTGTTTCTTCTTTTCTTTTCTATTTTGTTACACATCTTCCTTGGTGATTCCGAAAGAGGGTGTATGAAAGAATTATTAAGGCTCAAAGGGGTAAACAAAGGTTAAAGTGTTTGGATAGTAGAAAAATTGCCTCTGTCATTTCATTCTCCGAAAAATGCCAACATACATACAGACGAAACCAATCGTTGACAAATACCTTAAAGAATTACACATAATATCTCTTGACTGCATCGGAATTAATAGCCATATCAGTGCATCTTCCCACAATATCAGTTAGACATAGCACGCCGTTGGATAATACCCTAGTCACAACAAACGGTCCCTGCCAATTTGGAGCGAACTTGCCTTTCGCTTCGGCCTGATGTGGTAGAACTCTCTTCAACACATGTTGTCCCACTTCAAATTTCCTGGGACGTACCTTCTTGTTATATGATCTTGCCATTCTCTTTTGATACAATTGGCCATGACATACTCGCTGTCAATCTCTTTTCGTCGATCAAGCTCAATTGCTCTAATCGGGTTTTGACCCATTCATCATCGTCGATCTCAGCTTCAGCGACAATTTGGAGGGATGGAATTTCAACTTCTGCGGGTATTACTGCTTCAGTCCCGTACACCAACAAATAGGGAGTTGCACCTACCGAAGTCCGGACGGTAGTGCGATAACCCAACAGTGCAAATGGTAACTTTTCATGCCACTGCCTAGACCCTTCTACCATCTTCCTCAATATCTTCTTTATATTCTTGTTTGTTGCCTCAACCGCACCATTTGCTTTGGGACGATACGGTGTGGAATTTCGGTGTGTGATCTTGAACTGTTGGCAGACCTCCTTCATCAATCCGCTGTTAAGATTGGCACCGTTATCTGTGATGATTATCTTTGGAATTCCAAACCTACAGATGATGTGGGAATGTACGAAGTCTACCACCGCCTTCTTGGTTACTGATTTGAAGGTTTTGGCCTCCACCCACTTGGTAAAATAGTCGATCGTTACCAGAATGAACCTATGACCATTGGAAGCTGCAGGTTCTATAGGTCCGATAACATCCATACCCCATGCGACAAACGGCCATGGTGCTGACATTGTATGCAATTCAGTCGGTGGAGAATGAATCAAATCTCCGTGTATCTGACACTGATGGCATCTTCGCATGAAACTTATACAATCACGCTCCATAGTGAGCCAGTAATATCCTGCTCGAAGAATCTTCTTTGCCAATACATACCCGCTCATGTGTTGTCCACAAACTCCTGAGTGTATATCTGTCATCACTGTTGTGGCTTGACTTGCATCTATGCATCTTAACAATCCCAAGTCCGGGGTCCTTTTGTACAGCACCCCTCCACTAAGGAAAAATCCGTTCGCCAACTGCCGAATAGACCTCTTTTGATCTCCAGTTGCCTGCTCTGGGTATATTCCTAACCTGAGGTACTCTTTGACATCATGAAACCATGGCTCGTCATCCATCTCTTCTTCTATCATATTACAATAAGCATGTTGATTCCGGACCTGGATATGTAACGGGTCGACACGAACCTTGTCCGGGTGATGTAGCATTGACGCTAAAGTAGCTAGAGCGTCGGCAATCTCATTATACATCCTTGGGATGTGCCTGAATTCTACTGATCGAAAGCGTTTGGTCAGATCATGCAAACACTGATGATACGGGATAAGCTTTAAATCCCTGGTTTCCCATTCTCCCGGAATCTGATGTACCAGAAGGTCCGAGTCCCCCAAGACCAAGACGTCCTGTACATCCATGTCTACCGCTAATCGTAACCCCAAGACACATGCCTCGTACTCAGCCATATTATTGGTACAATGAAAACGCAGGTTGAGCAGTAACAGGATAATGATGTCCTGTTGCAGAGATGAGCACAGCCCCTACTCCGACTCCTTTTGCGTTCACCGCTCCGTCGAAGAAAAGCTTCCACCCTGGCTCCTCGGTTAGTTCCAACCCCTCAATTTGCAATACTTCTTCATCCGGAAAATAACGTCCACAAAGGTTCGTGCCCGTCATCGACAGGATTCTCATCTAAGTGATCAGCTAGGGCTTGAGCTTTCATAGCCATCCTTGTCACGTATATGATGTCGAACTCTGTAAGTAATATTTACCATTTTGCCAACCTCCCTGTAGGCATAGGCTTCTGGAAAATATACTTCAACGGATCCAAACGCGAAATGAGGTAAGTGGTGTAAGAAGACAAATAATGATTCAACTTTTGGGCTACCCAAGTCAAAGCGCAACATGTCTTTTCTAGATGAGTGTACTTGACCTCGTGGACCGTGAATTTCTTACTAAGGTAGTAAATGGCACGTTCCTTCCTGCCGGTAAGATCATGCTGCCCCAGTACGCAGCCGAACGAATTCTCCAAAACTGTCAGATAAAGAATCAGGGGTCTACCTGGTTCAGGCGGAACTAGTACGGGTGGGTTTGACAGATACCCTTTGATTTGGTCAAACGCTTCCTGACATTCTGTCGTCCATTCTATCGCAGCGTCTTTCTTCAACAGACGGAATATGGGTTCACAGTTGCTGTAAGCTGAGCAATAAACCTACTGATGTAATTTAACCTTCCCAACAGGACTCATTACCTCTGTTTTATTCTTTGGCGGGGGTAGCTCTTGAATGGACTTGATTTTGGATGGGTCCAACTCAATGCCCCGTCGGCTGACGATGAATCCTAGCAGCTTTCCTGATGGAACTCCGAATGCGCATTTGGCTGGATTGAGCTTGATGTCATATCTTCGAAGTCTTTGAAAGAACTTCCTAAGGTCGGCAACGTGGTCTTCTCGACGTCTAGATTTTATAATCACATCATCCACGGATACTTCAATTTCCTTGTGTATCATGTCATGGAATACCGTAGTCATCGCCCTCATGTATGTTGCCCCCGCATTCTTCAAACCAAACGGCATCACCCGGTAACAATAAGTCCCCCACGGTGTGATAAAAGCCGTCTTTTCTGCGTCCTCTTCATCCATCAAGATCTGATGATATCCCGCATAACAGTCCACAAAGGATCCGATTTCACGTCCAGCGCAATTATCAATCAGGATATGGATATTGGGAAGTGGGAAATTATCCTTAGGACTCGCCTTGTTGAGGTTGCAATAGTCCACACATACTCTGATCTTTCCGTCCTTCTTTGGCACCGGTACTACATTAGCCAACCATTCAGGGTATCGAGTGACACGAATGACTTTCGCTTGCAACTGCTTGGTTACTTCCTCTTTGATCTTTACACTCATCTCCGTCTTGAATTTCCGTAGTTTTTGCTTGACGGGAGGATACGCCGGATCAGTGGGTAATTTATGAACCACTAGATCAGTGCTGAGTCCTGGCATGTCGTCGTATGACCATGCGAAAATGTCTTTAAACTCCATGAGTGTTTTGATCAACTCTTCTCTCAGGTTTGGTTCAATATGGACACTTATCCTGGTTTCTTTGACGTCACCTGTGTTCCCCAGATTAACGGCCTCGGTATCATTTAAATTTGGTTTGGGTTTTTCCTCGAAGTGACTTAATTCTTCACCGATTTCTTCTACGGTTTCATCATCGCCGTATTCTGACTCACTCTCGTCACTTCTTATTTCACGCGTTATTATTTCCAAACCCGATTGACTTTCTAGACTGGGTTGATTAATCTTTAAGCACGCCATATCATTAAGATCAGTCGAAAGAAGGTTGTTCAGAAAAGTAAAAAGAAGGAAAATAAACAAAATTAGACGCGAAGGGAACAAAATTTCATTAATGGGAATAGTACAAGGAAAAACAAGCTTGCAAACTCAAATCAAAATGAACTAAAACAAACGGATTTTACTTCGGGGACAACCCCCAACACAAAATTTCGAAAGAAAACAATCCAAAACAAACTACCAAGACTCCTTCCGGACAGGGAGAGGAGTAGCCTTCCAATTATTCAATTTTGCTTTCGGTCCCACCAACTGTATCTCGGCATGGCTGGATCCTTCACCATCCTCGAGCATACATACATCTGCGAATAGGTCCTCGAACTTTCTTAAAAACTCTTCGTCTGGCCTAACCATAGGACAGGGAATCTTTGTCGTCAGATGTCCTCTTACTCCGGACCTGACGAAAGATTGGGAAAGGCGTGGAACAGGCTTCGGGAGCACCCATGTTTTCTGCTTATTCCTCTTGGCTCGCCGGATGTCCTCCGATGTTGGCTTGAATCCCAAGCCGAAGGTTCCTAACGTTTTCGACCACAGAGACCGGTTGTACGATTCCTTGCAGAGATGCACCTAGACCCTTGTCGGGTATGAAACCGTGTCTCAACATTTCATGAGCCACCATGACGTCTGCAGTAATTATTCTATCATTGGGAATGCATTCCCCTTCCGGAACTCGGTGGGCGGATACCACATCGCAGATCTGGTATACCCATGGCCCAACATCTTCTTCCGTCTCAACAAAAGGGACGATGGTGCCTGGTTGCAGATCATTCTCTCCATGGACGATGATCTCCTGTTGGTCCCACTCAAACTTGACGAGTTGGTGTAGGCTGGATGGAACTGCTCTTGCGGCATGGATCCACGGTCGCCCTATCAGAAGGTTATATGACACCACCATGTCCAGCACCTGGAATTCCATGGTGAACTCCACTGGCCCAATTGTCAAGATTAATACTATGTCCCCAACCGACGCCTTGCCTCCTCCATCAAACCCTCGAACACATATGCTGTTCTTGCGTATCCTGCCGATGTCCACTTTCAACTTGTCCAGGTGTAGAGAGAGGACAAATATTCGCACTGGACCCATTGTCGACTAGGACTTTGGTAACCACCGACTCCTCACACTTTACGGTAAGATATAAAGCCTTGTTGTGCTCGGTGCCTTCCTCGGGCAACTCATCATCGGTGAAGGTGATCCGATTCACTTCGAAGATCCTATTAGTGATCTTCTCCAAATGACTCACTAAGATTTTATCAGGTACGTGGGCCTCGTTCAAAACTTTCATCAAAGCTTGCCGATGTTCTTCGGAATGTATCAGCAAGGACAACAATGAGATTTGCGCCGGAGTCTTCTTCAGCTGTTCCAGGACAGAATAGTCATGCAGCTTCATCTTTTTCAGGAATTCTTCTGCCTCTTCGTCAGTTACCGGTTTTTTCAATGTTGCCGGAGTAATCTTCCTCAATTCCGTAGGGGCAAAACATCTCCCCGAGCGGGTCAAACCTTGCGCTTCGCAAACTTCTTCTTTCACTTCCTTTCCTTTGTAGGTTGTTGTAATCTGAGCATAATTCCATGGAATAGCTCTGCTATCAGTTATTGGCAACTGTATTGCTAGCTTGATGATGAAAGGATCCATTCGAACGCATGCTACCGTCAAGACGGGCTTGGTTGCGGCCCCTGGTACAACTATTTTTGCTTCCCCCGGCCTCACCGGTACTTCGTTCACACTTCCCTTTCCTGCTTCTGACCCTCCTGGTATGTCCTTCTTGCAAATAGATGACTCGTCAAGGCTCGGCCCCTTTCTCATTCCTACCCCACTAGACTTGATCATCATTACGGTCTGGGAGGCTTTCTCCTTTCCTTCTTCTACTCGTACCAACTCGATCATGTTGGTCTCATGATGAGCTGGAAGTGGATGTTGGTTGATGTTGGGCTCTGTTGGAGTCTGGACCTCGATCCTGCGAGTGTCGATGATCTCCTGGATGGCTGTTTTCAACCTCCAACACTTTTCCGTGTCGTGTCCCGGACATCCTGAGCAGTATGCACAATTTACTGAATGGTCCAGGTTCTTTGGAAGAGGGTTTGGTAGCTTAGCTTCAAGCGGGTTTAGCAAGCCTACTTGCTTCAACCGGTGGAACAGACTGGTGTAAGACTCCCCCAAGGGAGTGAAAGTCTTTGGCCTTGGCGCCCTGTCGCCCTTAAATGCCTGGTTCGGACGAAAACTCGCGCCCGAGGGGTTTCTGTAAGCTCTTGGGGGTGGATAATTGTTTTGCGGGTTTGGTGCATGCCACGGTGCATGGATGGGAGGTGCGGAATAGGACTGTGCGTGATGGACAGTAAAATAGGAATCAGGTGCGGGATAGTAATGTTGCGGGTGGTTATATGGATTGTGGAAGTAATTTTGGTGGTGAGACTGGGGCGGGCTATATTGGGGTGCGGGGCCTCTGTTTCTGAACCATGTCCCGGACTCGACTGCCGCGACTTCCTCTTTCCTCTTTTTCTCGAGTACTCCTCCAGTACCACTCTGGATAGCTTGAGTGGTGGCTTTCAATGCTGAGTAGCTCATGATCTTGTTGGCTTTCAAACCTTCCTCGATCACAGCCCCCATTTTTATCACCTCAGTAAATGATTTGCCCACGGACGTCACCAGATGTCTGAAATAGGTTGGCTCTAGTGTCTGCAAGAAGTAATCCACCATCTCGCTCTCTCTCATAGGCGGATCTACCCTTGCTGCTTGTTCCCTCCAGCGGAAACCAAATTCCCTGAAACTTTCAGCGGGTTTCTTCTCTAATTTTAGCAATGATAGGCGGTCGGGGATTATTTCAAGATTGTACTGGAACTGCCTGATAAAAGCTTGAGCCAAATCATCCCACGTAAACCATCTGCTGGGGTCATGTCTAGCGTACCACTCCAGCGCAGATCCTCCCAGACTCTGACCGAAGTAAGCTATCAGAATCTCGTCCCGTCCTCCGGCTCCTCGCATTTTACTACAAAACCCTCGGATGTGGGCTACAGGATCACCGTGCCCCTTGTATAGGTCAAACTTGGGCATTTTGAACCCGGTCGGCAACTGGACATTTGGGAATGGACACAGATCCTTGTAAGCGACACTGACCTGGTTGCCCAAACCGTGCATGTTCCTGAAGGACTGCTCCGGGCTTTTAACTTTTCTAATAACTTCCTCATGTTCCGAACTTTGGAAGTGCTTTTCCGGTTCTGCCGGATTATCCCAGTGAGGGGTGTGTGATTGCGGTTCAGGAGCCCTAAAAGTAGGCTCTGGAGGATAGTAAGAGTTGTCATGGATCTGAACATGCGGCTCGCCGGACGGCCTTTGTAGAGTAGCAGGTGGGGGTGCCACAAAAACAGGGGTGTCTGGAGGAGGATTTGGTTTGGCTGGTGGAGTGTGGGTGGCATATGGGTTTTCCCCCGAAAGTATGGATAGATCGGGGCGCTTGTCGAAGGATCGATGGGTGGATGTTCCGGAGCTGAGGCGAGAGTAGGGAGGTTTGGTGAGGACTGTCCCCTAGCCCAGGCTAGGTGCATCTCTGTTATCTGATGTCTCAACCGTTCTACCTCCTCTTTCATGATTTGCATCTCCGATTTCTCTTCCTCGAGACTTTTACCGGAACTAGACATGCTTGCTGTAATTGGCCCTTTAGATCTAGTACGGTAATGGTGGTTGGCCAGTATATTCTGTCAAACCAACTGCTAAACTTTTCTGGAAATGCAACAACTTGTTAGTTTACCGAGTTTAACAGATATGTTATAGCACGTTGGATGTAATGCACCTAACCAAATAACCCTTTCTACATGTACTTGTAACATGCGTCATTCCAGCTTTTCTCTTTTTCTCTTTTTCTTTTTCTTCTATTTCTTTTCTCTTTTTCAACTATCCTTGAAAGCCTTATTGTTATTAACCTTTGTATCCTTTTCCTTTCTTTTTTAGTGGTGGTCGAATCTTATGTCGATTGCCTACGTATCACGTCCCCGCGTGAATCAGACCGAGCGTAGTTCTGGTAACAAGATTGTGGCAAAATTCAGTAACTTTTATATCGAATAAAACCTTAAAGTTACAAAACACGTCTTACAACAATCAGCAAAATAAAAGAAATGCTTGACTCGAGAATGTAAAAATAAAAATGCCAACTAGCTTGACCTAATATTTCAAAAATACATTTTTAATCAAAAATCTAATGCTCTAAAATTCCTCGGGGCCCGCGAGGCATCATTCGGCCTTGCCGCGGGCCTTGGTGTGAGGTCCTTGTGTAGTCCCCTTAATTATCTCATGATCTGATGAACATAGCCCATAACTGAAGCAAAAAGGTCGGTGCGGGGCATTTGCTCACAAGCTAGGCACTTCATGGTGACATAATGCCCGATTTCTCCAATTCTGTCCTTGATCATGTTCCTTTCTCCGAGTAGCCGTTCTATCTGCTGGTTTTTCGCCCCTAATCCTTGAGCATTGTTGGTGACTTGGTCTAGGAGCCTATCCACTTGTTCTTGCAGTCGGGCCATCAAATTGTGACAACGGTCGAGGTCTGCTCTAGGCATCTCGGGCTTGCTTGAAAACCCGCTCCCTGAGGATAACATTTGCCTCCCTTAGACTAGTGATGGTCTCAGTGTAATCTTCTTCCACCCGTTGTAGGTGAAGTGCATGTTGATGTGCCTCCTTTCTCCAGCTAGCACGGATCCTCATTGTTTGGGCTTTCGACTCTTCCAATTCTCTTTGGACATCGGCAACTTGGCTTCTCAAACCCTTTATCAATTTTTCGTCTGCTCGACTCCTCAACTGTCTGTCAGCATCCCTTTTCATTTGCTGGATTTGAGCTCTCAAAAAGTCATTTTCTTGTGCCAACTTCTTTTTATCTCCTTCGTTGGTGGCGGCTTGCATATCCATTTCAAATTAGAGCTCCTGAGTCCGTTGCTCTATTCTGCTAATCTTTGTTCTATAAGCTTCTTCTCTGGCCAACCAGTCCCATTGTTCTTGTGACGCTCCAGCAAACTCCCTGAGGTGGGGCCTTTTTGTGGGCTTTGATGCTCCAGTTCTCTGCTATACCATGCAGGGTATTCCGATGATACTTCACCCCGGGCTCGATCTCGCACTCGAGTGTCTATCTTCAATGTTTGACATTCACTCCAAATCTTTCGGACCAACGCTTCAAGGAACTGTCCTCCCGGTCCAATTTCAACCGCATGCGGGCTGAGGTCTTCCTCTTTTGGAATTATTTGGCATCGTCCCAACTGTCTCAATACTCGACCTGGGGCGTAGGGCTGGATGCTGTTGAGACCCATTAGCAACAAATATGATTCCGTGGCCGATGCATATATGACTTCTTCCACGGGTAGCCAGCCGAATGTCCATTCTATCTCGCTGGCTGGAATCAAACGCAAAAGTCGTATCCATCCACTAATCCCTTCTGGCAAATCATGTCCCTCGACCCTCGTAGGGAATTCTTCTACACGGGTTTTCTCCGATAAACTATACCTCATAAACTGCGGGCGACGACATAAGTGATCGATCATCCACATTTGGAGCGATACATTGCAAGCTTCAAAGAAGACCCCTCCAGCTTTGCAAATAGTGAGTGCACGAGAGATATCTGATATTATCATGGGAGCCAAAGTACTATTGTTTTGTTTCATCGGAGTGCTGACGACCCCTGCCACTTGTATGTTGATATTCCCGTCTTTTCTAGGAAATATTAATGAACCTAGGAAAGCTATCATGAAGGCGATGCGTCTATGCTCTTCCCATTTTAACTGGCTTTGTCCGCTGCAGATTTTGCTTTTGTGTTTGCTGAAACCCCCGTAATGACCATATTTATCATATAGAAATGCTAAAGTGCAGAACCCTTCTGATAAGTCTGGGTTGTGTACAGTTCTGCGGATTCACAGTATCCAAAAACCTATATACTGTCACTACCCTCGGTGCAATGAGATATTGTTCTCTCATAGGGACTTTTGGTCTTCCGATATACCCGGCCAATTCTTCTAATGTTGGTGTGAGTTCAAAGTCTGAAAAGTGGAACACATTGTGTGCTGGATCCCAGAAAGAGATCAAGGCTCGTATGATGTCTCCTCTCGGGGAATATTTAGTAGCCCCACTAGATCTCCCAGGTACAGCTTAACTGTGTCTTGTCCTTGCTCGCCCAAGTCGCTCCACCACCTATGCAAACTTAAGGGGACCTTGTTTATGATAACTTCGGTTGTATTCTGACTCGTGCTCATTCTGCACATTTATTAAGGTAATTTTTTTTTAGATGAAAGAGAAATCTTTATTTGACCCAAACAAAACTATCTTTTTCTTAAACAAACGAAACGGGCCACAGGAATTGACTGGTCGAAATATTAAGACTGATGAAAAAGGTGGTCGTTGAAAACTTATTTTGAGATGAAGAGAAGTTGGACCCGTTAAAGGTTGCCTACGTATCTCACACCTGGTGAGAATCAAACCCGCGTAGTTCGGTCCGTCAACACAACTATTTTTCTTTTATTGATTGACAAAGAAAACGCATTTTGTCAAGAAAACCATTTTGTTGGCAAAGTCAACCTTCCGTCGTTTTTTATCGGCCAACTAAATTTATTGACTTGTTGGTAAAACACATTTTTTGTATTTTCTGAAAAATATTTATTTCCCCATACTATTTCCTTTTGTTTTTCTTTCGTATTTAAAAGCCGGTCAGCATGCCAGTCTAAATAAATGCTTACAACAAATATGATATGGCAAGATGGTCTTTCATTTCGGGTTGCCTGTCCTAGACGGACCCAACCCCTGTGTTGAGTCCCCTAAGTCGGATATGATGCAAATAAACGTCCTAAATCTAGGCTCAATATCCCGATGCTTTTCAATGGTACTAGACCGTGTACCCGAGCAGACAACTCGGATTTGAAGAGGGAGCTACATACCGGGGACCCGCGGGATCGTCCGGCTTTGTAACTTATCCCGCCTCTTTTCTTATTTTGGTGTTGACACTAACAGAAGGGGGAGTCTAAACCAGTAAGCACATCCCCGGGGGTAAGAAGAGAAGGGTTTTCGGCACAGTTTTATATACAGTTCACGCAATATCAAAGCGGTAAACATATAGCAGTTTGTATATACAGTGCAACTAGTATCAAAGCGGTAGACATGTAGCACATTAATTAAACATATAATAAAATCGGATATAGACAAAAACAACAATTTAACTGAGCTCGAATTCTTAAACCCTGAACCGAAGTTCTGGGTGAATAGCATCCAGCAGAGTCGCCAGAGCTGTCACACCTCCTTTTTACCGCACCCGCGGGAGCGCGAGGGAGTTTTTCCAATTAAAGGACAATCGAGACGGGATCAATTTATTTAATTCAGAGTCGCCACTTGGGAAAATAATGGTGTCCCAAGTCACCGGTTTAGTCCCGAACCGAGGAAATTTATGACTCTGTAATATAGTCTGCGAAACTAGAAACCTGGATAAGGAATTCTGTTAACCCGGGAGAAGGTGTTAGGCACTCCCGGATTCCGTGGTTTTAGCACGGTCGCTCAACTGCAATTTTTGTTTCTATCCGATTTCTTTATATATTTGATTCGTGTGCTCTTATATTCCGCTTTAAATTTTTAGAAGAATTGCGACGTCACGAAAACACACTTCGAGCCGCACCGCAACCAGTACGCCTGCGACTTTAATGTATTTCAGTTTCGCCGAGAGTAAGATTTGGGTCACATAAATGTACACCCGTATTTAGGAAAGTAATTTTATTTCAAATCGTACCTAGAGAGTCTATCGTCTGTTTAACTTTGGGAAAAGACCGTGAAATTCACTAAACAGTCCTTCCAAGTCTAAGTTCTCATGACAATTATTTGAGGGCCCCGCAATTATATATTTTTGTGCAGCGAGGCTCGTCTCATTTTAAAGGACAATCCTAAAGTGACTACATTTTTCTATTAAGTTCGTTTCTAAAATAAACGAAAAAAAAGGTCCTAATTTATTACATGTTTATAAGCTCGGGCCTCTTATTAGTTATTAGATCAAGGTGAACGGAAATTGCACCTGAGCTTACATAAGGGAGATTGTTTTACGCCTTATTCTACAAGTGAATAATACTAAAACAAAAATTATAAATAGCATGCGAGTTTGAGAAAATGTTAACACAAACTAACCATTCTCTAATTAATTTAAACCACCAGTATTAGGTAAATCGAACCATTGAAGTTAACTACGTGTAATACAAAAGTCATTTTTTTTAACTTCATGCTATCGTTCTTCACTAACATTAGTTACTGATATTATTTGAATTGCTATTTAAAATGATGTTACTTACTCGAGTGACCTCGTAAATTCAGAACTATATACATTGAACTAACATTTTTTGATTTCCATTCGAACTATTTGAACCTGTAAACTATTTGAAACTATTTTACGACTAACTGGAAATGCATTAACCACACTATATTTCATAACTAACAATCATCAACTAAGATTAATTACAATGAATATTCACATGCTTCTAGAGATAGATCTGACAGTTCAATTCATATATTTATCAATCCGTTACAAGTAAAAAATTTCTACTTGACATCCAGTTAAAGGTGCTAGAGAACTCAAAAGGAAACTTGACAGCATTTCATTTCGTCTCCAACTTCAGGTTTACATTAGGACATGGTTTCAGAGTGTGTACCTGGAAATTGACAAAAATAGAGGACCAAGGGATCAGCTATGGCAGTGATAGCAACAGTAGCAATAGACCAGCAGCCAACAGCAACAAAACCCAATGACACACAGCAACAAAACACAACTAACAGCAGTAGTACAACACAACCACATCAGTAGCAAAACACAACCACAGCAGTAGCAAAACACAACCACAGCAGTAGCAAAACACAACCACAGCAGTCTCGACAACAAACAGCACAACAGAAGAACAACAGAACCACGACCACAACAGCCTCAACAACAACAGCAGCAACAGAAGAACAAAAGAGCCACAGCAGGAGAACCCAGCAGGCAGTGAATACTAATGTATTTGTATGGGTGTATGTGAATATCTATGCTGCGAATGTGTATACCCACTGTTCTGTCTCTAAGGTCTGTGTGTGTATCCCTGCTTATTCGTGTATCCTCTCCGCCCTCCCTGGATATCAAACAATGTCTCCTACTTATAGTTTTCAATTCCCTCCTGAATGAATGCCCCTCACTTAAACTAATACCCTTGCCCACTCCTATCTCTACCCAGGCCCTATTGCTCCCTGAATTCCCACTATCCATTGTCCATGTATGGGCCTTATTAGTTAACTATAAACTCGGCCCAGACATGGCTAAGTGCCCTGCTGTGACAGCAGGCTCCACTGTCCAGCTTCATGTGCAGGGCATTAAAGTATTCTAAAATGATAAACCTTAATTTCCTAATCAGCTAATTCGAATCCTGATTTCTATATCCAATTAACTCCTAGTCTGGAATCAAGCAATAACAGGCCCCTAAACTTGTGAATTGCATACAGGCAGACACTTAAATGAACAATCATACAAACGAGTTAACTCATTGACGACGCTAAATAAACTATGCATACAAAGCAGTTAGCATCAAATTAACACAGATAGAGATGGGAATTGACCGGATAAAAGGTCTACTGGAGTTGAAGAAAACAGAAAACTAAAAGAAGAAATAAAGGATAAAATTCACATCATTAACACACTAACATATGAAGAAAGAAAGAAAAATACCATGTAAAGAGAAAACCGCACTCGAACGAACCTCGGACCCAGCTTGGATTCAACTCGGGCTTGGACCTTTTGTTTTTGAGGACAATGGACCTTAATTGAGATGTTTTCAACAATGAAAATATCCCAATTAAGGCCTATTAGACCTCAATTAGGCAGAAATCGAAATCTAGGGTTCATGGCCGAGATTTGGGGCTCGACCGGCTCTGGCAAGATTCGAGCCAAACCAGGGCCGGTAGGGGTATGAGGGAGGTGAGGGGAAGCTATGGTGTGATTTTGGTGAGGTTTGGCATGGTTTTCAAATTCCGGCGACCTTTGATTCAATATTCGACACGCTCGAAGCGGATTCGAGACTAACGGAGGCCGGATTCGAAGAAAGGGAGGTGAGGAGAAGGGTTGGTGTTAATTTGGTGGCCGTTGGCCTACCGGAACCGCCGTGAGGCGATTTCCCGCGGGCGGAGCACGGTGGTGGACGGCGAGGTTAATTCGTCTCTAAGAGAGACGACGGGTGTAAGGGGGGTCCGGCTTGGGGGGCGGGGTGTGAAGATGGGCCTTATATATGAATCAAGAGATTAAATCCTGATCGTTGGATCATTTACGATCAACGACCAGGATCTCCTCACTTAAACCAAACGGTGTCGTGTGATTAAGTTAGGGTCTGAGTATATTCGGCAATTGATTGATTAATCTGGGCCGTTGGATAATAAAATCCAACGGTCCAGATCAACGGGGCCATTTGGGGTTGGGCAGATCGGGTAAGGGATTGGGTAATTACATTGGGCCTGGTTTTGCTATGGCCCAATTCCGATTTTCCTTCTTTGTTACTTCCTACACTATATATATATATATATATATATATATATATATATATATATATATATATATAATCAGATTAATTCGTAACACACATAATTAATTTCACTAACAATTGACATACGTAAATACCGAATCCTTACATATGTACATTAAAATGACAAGAAAAATGCGAGGAATACATTTTTTATGATTTTCTCATTTTCGTAAAAATTGAACTTAACTATTTCTAAGTACGGAACTAACCCTATAAATATAAATGCGACATATTTGGTATATGTATTTTTTGTTTATTAACTTAAGCAAACAAACGCAGACCCACAAATACAAACGATAAGAAAATGAGCATGTGATCCCCAAACATTGCAAACAAACAAAAACTCTTTTATTTTTGATATTTTGGGAGTAATTCGTGTGAGGCAAAAATCACGTGCTTACGGGCTTTTCCTCAAATTGACTCAATTTCTCGTCGATTTCTTCTAAGCCTTCATCTTCGTCGTATTCTGATTCACTCTCATCATTTCTTATTATTATTTCTGAACCAGATTGTCTTTCTAGAGTGGGTTGATTATTCTTTAGGCACGCCACATCATTAAGATCCGTTGAAAGAAAGCTGAAAATGAAAATAAAAGGAAAAATAAACAAAATTAGAAGAAAAAGGAACAAAATTTCATTAATCGGAAAATACAAGATAACAAGGTTTTCACACTCTAACCCAAACGGGAAAGCAAAATAAAATGGACTACAACCCCGGGATAGTCCCACACAAAACTTGAAAGACAAACACAAAGCAGACTACCAAGACTTCTTTCGGGTAGGAAGAGGAATAGCATCCCAATTATTTAATTTTGTTCTTCACCATCTTCCAACATGCACACATCTGAGAACAGATCCTCGAACTTCCTCAGAAACTCTTCATCTAGTTTGACCGTTGGGCCGGAAGTCCTTGTTGTCGGATGTCTTTCGATTCTGGACTTGACAAAGGATTGGGAGAGGCGCGGAACGGGCTTTGGTAGTAATCATGTCTTCTATTTGATTCTCTTAGCTCGCTCAATGTCCTCTGGTGTCGGTTCAAATCCCAAACCGAACGTCCCTGCTGTACAATACCTTGCAGAGATGCACCCAAACCTTTTCCGGGCACGAAACCATTTCCCAGCATTTCATAAGCCACCATGATGTCTGCAGTGATTACTTTGTCGTCAGGAATGTACTCCCCCTCTGGAACTCTGTTAATGGACACCGTATCGCAAATCTGATACACCCATGGCCCGACGTCCTCTTCTATCTCAACAAAGGGAATGACGGTGCCAGACTGTAGATCATTTTCTCCATGGACCACAATCTCTTGTCGATACCACTCGAACTTGACAAGCTGGTGTAGACTAGCCGGAACCGCTTTTGCAGAATGGATCCACGGCCGTCCTATCAAAAGGTTATACGAGACCACCATGTCCAACACTTGAAATTCCATGGTGAATTCCATAGGTCCGATTGTCAGTACCAACACTATATCCCCGACTGATTCCTTGCCTCCTCTGTCGAACCCCCGGACACAAATGCAATTTTTACGCACCCTGCTGATTACACTTTCAACTTGTTCAATGTAGAGAGGGGACATATGTTCGCACTGGACCCATTGTCAACTAGAACCCTGGTAACCACAGACTCTTCACACTTTACCGTAAGATATAATGCCTTGTTATGCTCGGTGCCTTCCTCAGGGCAACTCATCATCGGTGAAGGTGACCCGATTTGCTTCGAAGATCCTATTGGTGATCTTTTCCAAGTGATTGACCGAGATTTTGTCGGGTACATGGGCCTCATTCAAAACTTTCATCAAGGCTTGCCGATGCTCTTCAGAATGTATCAACAAGGACAGCAATGAGATTTGAGCAGGGGTTTTCTTGAGTTGTTCCAAGATAGAATAATCATGCAACTTCATCTTTTTCGGGAACTCTTCTGCTTCTTCATCGGCTACCGGCTTTTTTAGTGTTGCCGGATTGGTCTTTCTTAATACCGCGGGGATGAAACATCTCCCTGAACGAGTCAAACCTTGTGCCTCGCAGACTTCCTCCCTGGCCTCTTTTCCTTTGTAAGTCACCGTGACCCGGTCATAGTTCCATGGAATGGCTTTGCTGTCAGCTATCGGCAATTGTACTGCTGGCTTAATGATGAAAGGATCTATTCGAACACCCGCTACAGTTAGGATAGGTTTGGTTGCTGCCCCTGGTACGACTATCTTCACTCCCCTCTGGTTTCACAAGTATTTTGTTTGCACTCCCCTTTTCTGCTTCCGACCCACCTCGTGCTTCCTTCTCACGGATGAGTGACTTGTCATGGCTTGGCCCCTTTTTCATTCCGACCCCACTGGATCTGATCATCATCACGGTCTGAGAGGTTTTCTCATGTCCCTCTTCTACCTGTACCAACTCGATCATGTTGGTCTCATGATGGGTTGGAAGCGGATTCTGGTTAATGTTGGGTTCCGCTGGAGTCTGGACCTCAATTCGACGAGTATCGATAAGTTCCTAGATAGCCGTTTTCAATCTCCAAAATTTTTCTGTGTCGTGCCCCGGGAATCCTGAGCAATACGCACAATTTATAGAGTGATCCAGATTTCTTGGAGGAGGGTTTTGTAGCTAAGCCTCAATCGGATTCAGCAATCCCACTTGCTTCAATCGGTGGAACAAACTGGTGTAAGATTCTCCCAAAGGAGTGAAAGTCTTCGGTCTTGGTGCTCTGTCATTCTTGAAGGCTTGGTTCGGACGAAAACTCACACCTGTGGGGTTCCTGTATGCTCTTGGGGGTGGGTAATTATTTTGTGGAGTTTGTGCACGCCATGGTGCCTGGACGGGAGGTGGGGCATATGACTGGGCATGATGGACGGTAAATTGAGTATCCGGTGTTGGGTAGTAGTGTTGTGGATTGCTATATGGACTGTGGAAGTAATTTTGTTAGTGGGGTTGTGGTGAATTGTACTGGGGTGCGGGGCCTCTGGCTCGGAACTAGGCTCCTGAATCAACCGCTGCAACTTCTTCTTTCCTCTTGTTCCCAAGCACTCCTCCAGTGCCACTTTGAATGGCTTGAGTGGTTGCCTTTAGAGAAGAATAGCTCATGATTTTGTTAGCTTTCAAGCCCTCCTCGATCATGGCTCCCATCTTTATTACTTCGGTAAATGACTTTCCTACGGACATTACCAAATGCCCGAAGTAGGTTGACTCCAATGTCTGCAGGAAGTAATCTACCATCTATTTTCTCTCATTGGCGGATCTACCCTTGCTGCCTGTTCCCTCCAGCGGAACCCAAATTCTCTGAAGCTTTCGGCGGGCTTCTTCTCTAACTTCAGCAATGATAAGCGATCGTGGATTATTTCAAGATTATACTGAAAATGGCCAATGAATGCTTGGGCCAGGTCATCCCATGTAAACCATCTGCTCGGATCCTGCCTGGCGTACCACTCTAGTGCAGACCCTCCCAAACTCCGACCGAAGTAAGCTATCAGAATTTCATCTCGCCCTCCGGCTCCTCGCATTTTGCTGCAGAAACCTCGGATATGGGCTACTGGGTCGCCATGCCCCTCATATAGATCAAATTTGAACATTTTGAACCCAGCGGGCAACTGGACATCTAGAAATGGGCACAGATCTTTGTAAGCAACACTGATTTGGTTGCCTAAACCATGCATATTCCTGAAGGATTGCTCTAGGCTCTTAACTTTCCGAATAACTTCCTCATGCTCCAAACTTTTGAGATGCCTTTCCGGTTCTGCCGGGTTGTCCCAGTGAGGGGTGTGTGAATGCGGTTCAGGAGCCTTAAAGGTAGGCTCGGGAGAATAGCAATGATTGTCATGGATTTGAAAAAGCGGCTCACTGGACGACTTTTGTAAAGTAGCAGGTGGAGGTGCCACAAAAATAGAGGTAACCGGGGGAGGAGGATTTTGTTTGGCTGGTGGAACCTGGGGTGTGTAAGGGTTTTCCCCTTGATAATATGGATAGATCGGGGCACTTGCCGAGGGGTCAATGGGCGGATGCTCCGGAGCTGGTGTAAGAGTAGGAAGGTTTGGTGATGACTGGCCCCTAGCCCAGGCTAGGTGCATCTCTGTTATCTGCTGTCTCAACCTGTCCACCTCCTCTTTCATTATCTGTATCTCTTATTTCTCTCCATCGAGACTTTTCCCAGAACTAGACATGCTTGTTGGAATTGGACCTTTTGATCTAGTATGGTAATGGTAATTGGCCAGTACGTTCTGTCAAGTCAACTGCTAAACTTTTCTGAAAAATGCGACAAACTTGTTAGCTCACAGAGTTTAACAAATATGTTATCGCACGTTGGATGCAATGCACCTAGTCAGTTAACCATTTCTATATGTATTTACCGCATGCGTCATTCCAGCTTTCTCTTTTCAATTATCCTCGAAAACTTTGCTTGTTATTAACCTCCCTTTTTCTTTCTCTTTTCTTTTTCTTCCTTTTTATTTTTAGTGGTGGTCGAATCTTATGTGGATTGCCTACGTATCACGTCCCCGCGTGAATCAGATCGAGCGTAGTTCTGAATAATAAGATTGTGGCAAAATTTGGAGTTCTTATAACAAAACCCTTACGGTTACAAAACATGTCTTACAACAATCATCAAAAATAAGAGAAATGCTTGACTCAAGAATACAAATAAAAGATGCAAACTAGTTTTTCAAAATTTCAAAGTACATCTTTTAATCATTAGCCTAATGCTCTTAAATTCCTGGGGGCCCGGGAGGCATCGTTCGGCCTTGCCGCGGGCATTGGCGTGAGGTCCCTGTGTAGTCCTCTTAACTCTCTCATGATCTGATGAACATAATCCATAACCGAAGCAAAAAGGGCGGTGCGGGGCATTTGTTCACAAGCTAAGCACTTCATGGTGACATAATGCCCGATTTCTTCAATTCTGTCCTTGATCTTGTCCCTTTCTCCGAGTAGTTGTTCTATCCGCCAATTCTTCGCCCCCAATATTCGAGCATTGTTGGTGACTTGGTCTAAGAGTCTATCCACTTGTTCTTGCAGTCGTGTCATAAAATTGTGACAATGGCCGATGTCTGCCCTGGCATCCCGGGCTTATTTGAAAACCTGCTCCCTGAGGGTAACATTTGCTTCCCTCAAATTAGTGATGATCTCAGTATAATCTCTTTCCACTCGTTGTAGATGAAGTGCCCGTTGGTGTGACCCCCTTCTCCAGCTAGCGCGGATCCTCGTTGTCTGGGCCTTCGACTCTTCCAATTCTCTTTGGACATCTACGACTTGATTTTCCAAACCCTTTATCAACCTTTCATCTGATCGACTCCTCAACTGTCTGTCAGCATCTATTCTCATTTGCCGGATTTGAGCTTTCAAGAATTCATTTTCCAGGGCCAATTTCATTTTGTCTCCTTCATCGGCTGCAGCTTGCATACTCTTTTCGAATTTAAGGTCCTGGACCTGTTGTTCTATCTTGCCGATCTTTGCCCTGTAACCTTCTACCTTTGCTAACCAATCCCACTGTTCTTGTGATGATTCAGCAAAATTTCTAAGGCGGGGCCTTTTTGTGGACCTTTGATGCTCCAGTTCTCCGCTATACCATGCAAGGTATTCTGATGATACTTCGCCTCTGGATCGATCTCGCACCCGAGTGTCTATCTTTAGGGTTTAACACTCATTCCAGATTTTCTGGACCAATGTTTCAGGGAACTGTCCTCCCGGCCCAATTTCAACCACCTGTCTGCTGAGGTCCTCTTCTTTTGGGATTATTTGGTACCATCCTAACTGTCTCAATACCCGACATGGCGCGTAGGGTTGGATGTTGTTGAGGCCCATTAGTAATAAATATGATTCTGTGGCCGACATATATATGACTTCGTCCACGGGTAGCCAACCAAATGTCCATTCAATCTTGCTGGCTGGAATCGAATGCAAGAGTCGTATCCATCCAGTAGTCCCCTCTGGCAAATCATATCCCTCAACCCTTGTAGGGAATTCCTCTATACAGGTTTTTTCCAATAAACCATACCTCATGAACTGCGGGCGATGGCATAGGTGCTCGATCATCCACATTTGGAGCAATACATTACAAGCTTCAAAGAAGGCCCCTCTAGCTTTGCAAAGAGTGAGTGCACGAGAGATGTCTGCTATTATCATAAGAGCCAAAGTACTATTGTCTTGTTTGATCAAAGTGATGACGACCCCTGCCACTTATATGTTGATATTCCAGTCCTTCTTGGGAAATACCAGTAAGCCTAAGAAAGCTATCATGAAAGCGATGCATCTATGTTCTTCCCATTTCAGCCGGTTTTCGCCACTGCAAATTTAGCTCTTGAGTTTGTTGAACCCCCCATAATGACCATATTTATCATATAGGAATGCTAAAGTGCAAAATCTCTCTGATAAATCTGGGTTGTGTACAGTTCTGCGGATTTTCACGGTGTCCAAAAACCTATGTACTGTCACGACCCTTGGTACAATGAGATATTGTTCCCTCATAGGGACTTTCGGTCTTCCGATATATCCGGCCAATTCTTCCAATGTTGGTGTGAGTTCAAAGTCTGAAAAGTGGAACACATTGTGTGCCGGATCCCAAAACGAGATCAGTGCTCGTATGATGTCTCCTCTCGGGGAAATATTTAGTAGCCCCACTAGATCTCCCAAGTACAACTTAACTGCGTCTTTCCCCCGTTCGCCTAAGTCGTACCACCACATGTGAAAACTTAAAGGGGGCCCTGTTTATGATGGCTTCAGTTTTATTCTGACTTGTGCTCATTCTGCATATTTATTAAGGTAGTTTTAGATGAAAGAAAATCTTTATTTGACCCAAACATAAAATTATCCCTTTTAAAGACAGAACGGGCTGGCTTTTTTTTTCAAAAATGCAAACTTTCAACACCCCAGAAGAGTTGACCGGTCGAAATATTAAAACTGATTAAAAGGTGGTTGTTGATGCAAAGCTAAAAATCCTGCCATTCCGTCATTATTAAAAAAAACAAAAAGGCTTATTTTGAAAAAGGGGGAGGTTGGACCTGTTAAAGGTTGCCTACGTATCTCACATCCGGTGAGAATCAAACCAGCGTAGTTCGGTCAATTGACGAAATATTTAAAAACAACATCTTTTGTTCTTTCAAGGGTGAATTCGTAACAAGACAGTCCTTTCTACAAACAATGGTATTATTTTTTTTCTTTTGACAACTCACTGAAATAAAGACCTTTTGTCATATATGTTTGCCTTTTCGCAAAACCAGCTTTTAAAAGGAAATGAGTTTTGACAAAAATAAAAAGGTTGGTCAGCATGCGGGCCCAGGGCAAATAAATGCAATACCCGAAATGCTCTACGGTGGTCATACTATATCCGGTCACCTGTCCTAGATGGACCCAACCCTTGTGTTGAGTCCCCTAAGTCAAAATATGATGCAAATAATCGTCCTAATTTAGGCTCAATATCCTGATTTTTGGTGGTACTAGACTGTGTACCCGAGCGGACAACTCGGATCGAGGAGGGGGCTACGTACCGGGGAACCGCGGGATCGTCCGGCTTTGTAACTTTTTCGGCCTCTATTTCTTATTTCGGTGTGACATTTAATAGAAAGGGGAGTCTTAACCAGTAAGCACATCCCCGGAGGTAAGAAGAGAAGGGTTTCGGCACAATTTATATAAATACAGTTCACGCAATATCAAGCGGTAAACATATAGCACATTAATCAAAACATATAATAAAATCAGATATAAACAAAAATAGCAATTTAACTGAGCTCGAATTCTTAAACCCTGAACCGAAGTTCTGGGTTGCTTGATCCCCAGCAGAGTCGCCAGAGCTGTCACACCTCCTTTTTTCACACATAATATAAATGTGCCATTGTTTACTACTACACCCCGGGAAGAGATATAATAATATTCAGAGAAGGAGTTTTTCCACTTGAAGGATAGTCGGAACGGGATCAATTTATTTAATTTTTTAGAGTCGCCACTTGGGAAAATAATGGTGTCCCAAGTCACCGGTTTTAAACCCGAACCGAGGAAATTTATGACTCTGTATTATTGTCTGCGAAACTAGAAACCTGGATAAGGAATTCTGTTAACCCGGGAGAAGGTGTTAGGCACTCCCAGATTCCGTGGTTTTAGCACGGTCGCTCAACTGCAATTTTTGTTTTTATTTGATTTCTTTATATATTTTAATTATGTGCTTTTATATTCCTCTTTTCAATTTTAGAAGAATTGCGAGATCATGAAAATACATTTCGAGTCACACCGCAACCAGTACGCCTGTGACTTTAATGCGTTTCCGTTTCGCCGAGAGATAGATTTGGGTCACATAAATGCGCACCCACATTTGAGAATGTATGTTATTTAGAAATCGCGCCTAAAGTTCCAACGTCTTGATTAACTTTTGGAAAGACCGTGAAATTCTCTAAACGGTCCTTCCGAGTCTAAAATTTTTATAATAATTAATCGAGGGCCGCGTACATTTATTTTCTAATGAGGCTCATCTCATTATTTTATTTAAAGTCATTCCTAATTAGGCTTTAGAAAACTAGCAATGTTAACCCCTTTAAAACACACATTTCTACAAGTTTAACAAAGGTGTCTAGTTATCATTATTATATTACCAGCGAGTTTTAATCTTACAATAAATCACAATCTACTTTTGTATTAAATAACTCTTTCTTATATTTTCATTCGACGGCACACTTTAAATGTTAAAAGTATTAGAAAATATTATTAATTTTAATCACCTATTTAGCCTATATTACTTATATGAACTACTACAAGATGTGGACATCATATACTATTAGTTTTAGGCGAATTAAAAACTGATTTCCAACTCATTCAAATTAACGCCTGAATCACTAATTATAATTTTTATATTCATGAGGAGATTTTGCATTTCTCTAATAATCTAATTAACTAAATTTATTTAGAACAGTCAAATAACTATATCAACAAGAAATCCTTGCTGCAATGCATATATACTGTATTCCTCTACTTATTCCTTTGCTTAACTATTCGAATTATATCAAACAACAGTTAAAGCTATCCAATAACTATATCAAATACTAGTATTCAGAACAATCCTCTGCTTAATCCTCTAATTAACAGTTCAAACTAAAATAAATGCAAACCCAAATCTGTACACAAACACAACGTAGAG
>JASVEL010008405.1:0-13527 GCA_032618575.1 Nicotiana noctiflora | reverse complement strand
CTAGGAAATCCCCACAGACGGCGCCAAATCGTTTGACTCAAAATGTTAACGGGCATTTATGAATTCAAAACAATGAATATAAATTGAGGGCCAATCATAGCGAATCGTAACACATCCAACATTTAACAAGGGAAAAGATAATAGGAATATTTGTATTAGTAACAGAAAATATTGGTGATCTTTATTCATGATAATAGAGTAGTCTGCCTCTGCATGAAGGGGTTCAGAGCTTTACAATCATGTTTCATTCGATCTACCCTCTTTCCGTTTTTTGTCTTGGGTTCTCACTCTGTATTTTACTCTGTATTTTGAGTCCCCATGGGGAGAGAATGAAACTCCTTTTCTGGCTCCTCCTTTGGTATTTATAGATATTGCTGTATGAGTTGACCTTTTGAGGTTGGGCCACGTTAGGAGGTTATTTTGGACATATCAGATGAGTCGTGACCTCAATAGCCGTTTTAGGCGGATACGGAAACCTCCCTTAATCAGAAGTGATCATGGCGCCTATTACGCTTACATTAGTCAAAAGGAACGATTAGTTTTGTTGATTGTCGTAAAATTGAATTATGACTCATACAATATTAAAATAAAAAAAGATTATCCTAACCAAAACTTAAGTTTCTCGAAGGCGTCCATTCATCAAAAGATACGAAAAACAATAAGAAACGTGTTCATATAGCATATGAAAACCTAGTACAAGAGGCACGACGACAAATAATAATAACAGTGAAGGCGGAAGGAAGATTGGAGTATACCATTACCTCTAGAGTACAACCCGGAGCCTTCTTTTGGTAAACCCTACTAATCCCGAGCATTCCCTCAAGAATAGGAGGCAATAATAAAGCGAACCCGTCAGAGATTACTCTACCACAAGCTGCCAAAGCACGCTCGTCAGTCTTCAATCTCCAGTCCAAAGCTAACCAGTACAACCATATGTCACCCCGTCAGTGCCCCTCATTTGGAATATATAAACCAGAAGAATCTAATTTCATCCTATTCTGCATTAGAAAGCTTGTGTGAGCATGTTTTTGAGCTAATTATTCATCATAAAGTTTGTAGAGTTTGTCAATCTTTTCATCTCCTTAACTAAGACAATAGTCTTAACTTATAGTTAAGTAACTCATTTAAAGCATTCATATACTTGAGATTTTCACATGTGATTCATTCAACAACGGCTCAACATTGGCTTAGAGCCCGTTGGAATTGCTTAAAGAAAGTGACTTTTCAGCAGAAATAAACCAAAAAGCACAGTGTTCTTATTGCTTTTGGCTTTGTTTAAGCAAATTTTCACTTATTTTAAGCACTTTTTAACTTTGCCAAACACTAAAAAAAAAGCTAAAAAGAGCTTAAAAGTCAATCCAAACACCCTCTTAGCTAAGAGTGACCCATAAAGATATAATTTGTGCAAGTAGACTGTTCACCTATTTCACTATCTCGTGAGTGTGAAAATGTTGACTTACTATCATCAGAATCTGGGTCATTTATGTTTTTGACTTTTGCAATCAGTACAAAAATAGGAATATAAAAATTCCCAAATCTCATACAAATCCCAATTCCCAAATATCATACAAATAAAATAAAGCTAATCATACATTTATTGCAATTAAGATAAATATTAACAGGAAGGAGAAAATTTTGAGATTGAATTAATAAGGTAAATGATGGGCTTATATGAATCACGGCTATCAAATTATTATGGATAGTCAGTCTTCCTTGAACCAAAATTATTCTCTAAGCGCAGATTAGGGAATATGAAAAAAAGCAAATCAGAATCATACCAATTTTGAGCGACGAGTTGGTAGAAAGAACACCTCCAAACTTAAAACCGTCTTTCTTCTGAAGAAGGAATTGGGGAAGAAAATCATTCTCTACCCATATCACGTGCAAATCTTGTGACTAGTACTTATTTGACAAAATTTATTATTTTGGCCAAATTCCAAATTTTAACCTTATTTTGGGCCAAAATCTCAAAACTTGAGAATTATATACATATTTTTTCCAAAATAAAATTAAAAAATTATTTCGAAAATGTATATCCAAACATATTTATCTTCAAATCAAACTTCACCAAAATCAAATTTTTTAAAATAAAATTGGGATTTATGGCCAAACACTAGCTTAAGACAAAATAATTTTAAGTCATTTTGTATTGTTTGAATAAAGTAAAAAACATATTTAAGCACTTATTTTTAAGTTACAACAACATGTATGAGACGAGAAACTTGTTTTTAAGCTAAAATAACAAAAATAAAACCAAAAGCTAAAGTTTTAACTTATGCTTAAAATTCACTTAAAATTAGTCCACCCAAATGGATGGTAGATCTGTTAGTTTGAAACTTTAAAACTTTTGAGGTAATCATTTGTCGGTTTCAATTTGTTTGAATCTTTTCGGAGAAATCGGCTAATTTGGATGTGAATTCAAACTCAAATTACATAATTTTTTAAAAATGATTTACATATTTAAAACTATATAAAAATTATATAAATCATAATAGTTAATAATTTAATTTATTTCACAATTTATTACAAAAAATATAATTAAAAAAAATCTTGTTTGACTCTCCAAATAGTAAATATGATATACTAACGCCCCGTTTGTCCATAAAAAATTTTAAAAATGTATTTGTCGATAAAATTACAATTTTTGAAAAAAACATTTAAACATGAATCAAAAGAATTTCGAAATTTTCAAAATTTTTTTCTCACTTTGAAGTGAAATGCGTGTCCAAATATAATTTCAAATTCCAAATACCATTTTCATCTTAACTTCAAATCATCTCGATGCAAATATATACTTAGTTGTACCGGATATTTACACCAAGTTATAAAATAATTAAAAATAACTGAAAATAAAAATAAAAATAAAAATCATATCGCGTAGCTATATTAGGCAATAAATGTATGTACAAAAGACACATATGTTATATTCTTTAATTTTGCATAAACCGGTGGTGTCCATGATGTTTACATTAATTATAATTAATTGATACAAGTCTATATACATTTAACAGATATTATGCATATGTTAATTTGATTTAAACATCATGCATGGGTAAATATTTACATTTTTGTTGTTAAACCATATCTACTCATGCTCCGAGTTATATCTGAAAAACAGTATTAGTTTTACCACAAACCATATTAGGTGAACTTTGGCTTAAAACTCAATTTTAATTTGTCTATCTAGCAAGTCTTTATTTTTATTCGAAATCTTCAAATGATCTATACTTGCATCGAGAATGTATGGATGTTGCTGATAACTAACATTTAGAGCTCAAAATAATTTTTCGTTGGGCATGCATTTAGGGGTGTGTTTGGTATGATAGAAAATATTTTTTTTTTATAAACGTGTTCTTCTCATAATCTAAATTCTCTACCAAAAAGAGAAAATATTTTTCAGAACTCTTTCTCAACCTTTTGCATTCTATACAAAAAAATTTACGAGCCGTGTCACAAAATGAACAATTGAATTTGAGAACACCGTGTCAAAACTAATATATCATATAAATGAATTTGTTGTTGTTAAGGAATTACAATTCATTCCTAGGAGATTTGGCTAGGTGGTCTGATTGTTTTTGAAGTTTGATTTAATGAAGGGTATGTGTTCGAGTTATCCCAATTTCTTACAAACTTTTAAAAAAAGTACTTGAACCCCAGACAAAAACATAACTATACAGCGACTACACCAACGGACCAAGTAGTCGAGATTTATAAAATGGTGTCACTTCATTTGTTTTATTCGTAATTTATTTTTTTAACATATTATTTTTATATATAAAAAGTAATATTTTTTGGTGAAGCGGAGTCACATGATGCCGCTGTTAGTTAAACTTATGAGTGACGAAACCACAAAAATGAAATGAATAGAAATTGACAGAATTATGTTTCGAGCCCACAAGTTTCTTGTGTGTCCTTAAAGAATCTTATCCTCTCACTGTTGCCCAAGGTTGACGGATAAATTCTTCCTAGGATAGAACGGAAGTTCCAACTTAGCGGTAGCGGCACTTCAAACCACTAAGTTATCAGTGAACTCAAAAGTAATGGAGCAAACCACACGAGGAACTTACTTTGTTTTACAGTAATGATGCAGAAAGAAGAAGTAGATGAAGCAGAAAATTTCAGAGTGAAAAATTCTGAAGGAAAGGCTGGTTATTTGTAGCCAACAAATTCTGGATTGAAAGGGTGAGAAACAGCTTTTCTAATGGCTGTTTAATTAACGCGTGAATTTATAAAAAATTAAAGACGGAAAAATTATTTAATTACGGTCATATTAATATAAAATATTAATATTTTTTTTATTTTATTTCCGAAGCCGAGCCGAGCGAGTGAGCTACGACGACAGCGCGAGTGCTAGGCTAGTACTATCTTTTGCTTGTCTTTTGTACTTCATTTCTAAGTATCTTATGGTTGTGGTTGCACATTTATATTGGGACTACGGATGCGGGATTCCGGTAGCTCCCCTTATTTGTTTAAATAAGGACTATGTGTCAATTCCTGGTAGACCCCCTGCTCTTTTACTTTGGGACTACGGGTTAGATCCTCCTTCCTCTTATCTCCTTTTAAGAGCTTAAGAAAGTTCTTCTATAAACCCAACAAAATGCTTGTGTTTAACTAATGAAGGACAAAGTGCAAAACCTAAAGTTGCCTTTTCACCTTCTTCCCTCATTTCTCATTCACACCACCACTTTAATCCCAACAACCGCTTCGCCCAAGGTAAATCCGGCCCTGACTATCCCCTAACCCCCACGTTAACTCCCAGGCAACAGTGCCAAAATTCGATCACGCCCAACTATGCCTTAAAAAGGACAATGCGGTCGCTGTCAACATAACTCGGTTTATTAAGTCCGGAGTCGAATCCCACAGAGACTTAACCTATCAATCACAACTTTCAAAACCCAATAATACTTTCGAATCACCTTTCTAAACTTTTAAATATATTTGTGAATGGTTTCTACTAACTACTTTTGCAATAAACTAAAGACTTGAAGAAAATAATTGAATGTGTTGTAAAGAATAATGAGAAAGACTAAGGTATTGATTTCCCCTATTGATGGAATCCCTTCTGTTTATGCTCATACAAATTGTCAATATTTTTCTATCAATCATGAACTCTATTTCTACCGTAATTCTCTCTCGAGCAATTATAATAATTTATTATTACACTCTTCCGAGCTACCCTGGCTAGCTTTAATTAGCACAGTTCACTTTAGATTGCACCCAAGATTTCGTTATTCCTAATCCCACCTTTACGCCGCAATTATAGATTCCTCCAATAATCTAGGTGTGGTGTCGTTCAACAATAACCTAAATATGTACTCTTTTCCAAGTTATGCACACTAAATAGGCACAGCTAATTGAGGATCCTGTCAATTAACTACAACAAGAATGAAGTTGAACAAATAGAAATTTAACTAACAATTTGTATTCATATAACGCAGAAGTTCATCAATCAATAGGTTCCATCAAAACCTTAGATAAAGTTTTAGCTACTCATAATTAAGAAAACAAAAGAGATAATTGGTTTCATAATCAAGAATTCAAAGTAAAAGAAAGAAAGATGTTGAGAGAGTTCTCTCTTACTAGTTTGCTTGCAAAAGTAGTAAATAGTACAAAACTTGTCTCCTTTGGGCGAATCCTAACAATATATAGGATTTAGGTTTTACAACTTTGGTTTTTATACTTAAGTCCTTGAAATTTCCTCCTTCCACCGTGGTTTGATCGCATTCGCGGTGGAACCGCGGTGGACAAAGCCTTCTGATTCTTCAAAACATCTACAGGCCTGTTCTACCGCAGTCGCGGTGGAACCGCGGTCAAACAGTGCCGCTGAATCTTCCGGGCTATTTCAGCACAATTTCTTGACTTGTTCCACACATTGCCTTTTTCACCTTCTTTTGACTCCAAAACTGCTCTTTTAGCATTCATCATCTTGTGTACCTATAACACACTAAAAACACTAATAAGAGTATTTTATCATCTTTTATATTATCAAAACAACATTAAAGTATGATTATTTAGGGCATAAATATAGTCAAATTCACCTATTATCACCCACACCATCCCACCCCACTCCACCCCCTTATCATATCACCACCATCACTTTGGCCCCTAGATCCCGACCTACCATCCTCCCCGCTTTTAACCATTTCATCTCATATAGTATTGTCTAATTTTTATATTTTATTTCTGCTACCTAATCAATACCTGAAAATTAAGTAAAAATAAGTTACTTATTTTCTAAGAAAATATTCTTTTGCAATTTTGCCCCACATGATTGTAGCTTATCCCTTCGATGCATATGGCCTGCTTATGTCACTGCACATGTTGGTATTGATTGAGACACTAAGTAGAAGCCAACATACTCTCTTAGGAATGCATGTACAATTCGAAACATTTGAAACTCTATCCACAAACTATAAGAACCACATTTTCACTGCAATATATTTCCATCCTCTCAATCTTAATTAGCCATCCATCAATTCAAAGGAAGTTGCAAAAGATGATGACTACTCACAAAGCTCATTGCTTGATTTTGCCATATCCAGCCCAAGGTCACATAAATCCTATGCTCCAATTCTCCAAACGTTTACAATCCAAAGGTGTCAAAATCACTATAGTAACCACAAAATCCTTCTTAAAAACCATGCAAGAATTGTCAATTCCTGTGTCAATCGAGGCCATCTCCGACGGCTATGATGATGGCGGCTACGAACAAGCAGGCAGCTTCGCAACATACATAACAAGATTCAAAGAAGTTGGCTCTGACACTCTGTCTCAGCTTATTGAAACGTTAACGACTCGTGGTTTTCCTGTGAATTGCATAGTTTATGATCCATTTCTTCCTTGGGCTGTGGAAGTGGCAAAAAAGTTTGGACTAGCTAGTGCTGCTTTTTTCACACAATCTTGTGCAGTGGATAACATTTATTACTATGTACATAAAGGGGTTCTAAAACTTCCTCCTACTGAAGTTGATGAAGAAATCTCAATTCCTGGATTAGTAACAATTGAGAGTTCAGATGTACCTAGTTTTGTTTCTAATCCTGAATCAGCAAAAATACTTGAAATGTTAGTGGATCAATTCTCAAATCTTGGGAACGTGGATTGGGTTCTAATCAATAGCTTCTATGAGTTGGAGAAAGAGGTAACAAATTCTTTTAATACTTATTGTTTATTGTTTGACCAAAAAAGTGTTATACCTTTTGTTAAACTAATTAATGATGAAATAAAAAGTGATTCTTAGTTAAATATTATAAATTTCAGATCAAATATTGTAGTATTTTGGTAAGATGAACAATGTTTGAGAGCGGTAAATAGCAGATTTATACTAAGTGATTACCAATAAATATTGTAATATGAACAAGCAATAAATATAGATAATAGAAAGAATCTATCGCCAAATTATTATATGATTTGGATGTTTCTTCCACCTTATAGCAATGTGAAAAGATGAGAAGTGAAGATAGATAATGAATCTTTAGATCTTGTGACCAAAGATTAAATAACGTGTGCTTGAATAAGATAATCAGTGAACGAGTCAATTTTTGTATATTCTTTTTGGTCAACCTTTTACAATGTGCTCTTATCAGAGAGTGAAAATCCCTCTTTTGTTCTCTATCATATTCCTTGTGTTCATTTCTATATCTATCCTACCGTTATTTCTTTACTCCTGTTGCTCGTTTTAGGCAATAATCCTTCGGAGGACGACTCCCCGCTATTATGCCGTGGTGGTCGACTCCAGCCTCGATACTATTTATTTTCTTTCATCAGGTAGCCAAATTTAGACCAATACGCTTATGAAAAGAATTATTATATATTATTGGTGAATTTTAACATGTAATAATGGGGAAGTTATTTTTACTAAATTATTAATTAATGCTGATAAACTTGCTATAACATATTAAACTTTAATTGCGCTTTTTTATATTCTGTGTATATATTTAAATCTTAAATGAAATCTTATCATGGCTGTAATTATTGTTTGATATGTAGGTAATTGATTGGATGTCCAAGCTTTATCCCATCAAGACTATTGGACCAACTATACCATCCACATACCTAGACAAGAGGTTACCAAATGACAAAGAGTATGGACTTAGTGTCTTCAAGCCAATGACAAATGAATGTCTAAATTGGTTAAATCATCAACCAATTACATCAGTAGTATATGTATCATTTGGAAGTTATGCCAAACTAGAACCTGAGCAAATGGAAGAATTAGCATGGGGTTTGAAGAAAAGCAACAAGAATTTCTTGTGGGTAGTTAGATCCACTGAAGAATCCAAACTTCCCAAGAAATTTTTAGAGGAATTAAAATTAACAAGTGAAAATAAAGGCTTAGTGGTGTCATGGTGTCCACAATTACAAATCTTGGAACATAAATCAATAGGGTGTTTTCTCACGCACTGTGGGTAGAATTCGACTTTGGAAGCCATCAGCTTGGGAGTACCAATGGTTGCGATGCCACAATGGTCGGATCAACCAACAAATGCAAAACTTGTGGAAGATGTTTGGGGGATGGGAGTAAGAGCAAAACATGATGAAAAAGGAATAGTTAGAAGAGAAATTATTGAAGAATGTATAAAGATAGTAATGGAAGAAGAGAAAGGAAAAATGATTAGGGAAAATGCAAAGAAATGGAAGGAATTGGCTAAAAAGGTTGTGGATGAAGGTGGAAGTTCAGATAGAAATATTGAAGAATTTGTTTCCAAGTTGGTGACTATTTAATAAATTAGAAGTTAATTAACTATAATTATAAAAATTAATAATTATTATAAATAGAATTCTATTTATGGTGAATGTCTATATTTAGAGAGATTCTAGGGTTTATTACTTGGTGGCTAAGTTACTTTTTCCCTATAAATAGAGGGTTCTATTCCATTGTAATTCCTCTCACACTTCAATAAGAATTCTCTCTCTCTCTTTCTCTACAATATTATTCTTGTTCTTTTATTGTTTATAACACGTTATCAGCACGAGACTCTAACCTATTGAGTAGAAGCTTTGGGATTGAGTATAATGATTGTCAATTGTTCTATGAACTTCCTTCATGATTGAATTCTGGATTTAAGGTAAGTATTATACTTTTCTCATTCAAATTCTTGAAATTCTATAATTTAATTTTATATACAGGCAAGACAACAAAGTTTGATTATAACTCTAATGGAGTTTTTAAGAAATTATACCAACATGAAGAGGTAAATTTCTATGTCTTTCCATGATCAAAGTCATGTATGATCATGCGCACGAGAAGTGAAAACCCGTCCCATTAAATTTTCTTCATTCTCATTCCCTTTAGAGAATGTGATAGCAGTATGTAATAAGTCTGAAAGAAGATAAAATTATTACCATGAATAATCAATGGATATGAACGTGGCAATAGACGAAATTATATCATCATCATTGTGGCAATGAGAACAATAAGTACTCTCAAAATAATCCCACACTTTGTGAAAATATTTGTCATCGATTTGACATTAGATTTTATAAAGCACATACAGATTACTATGGTCCATTCATGACGTGAATGAGAAAACGTCTGATTTATGAATACATATATTCGTTTTTAAAAGAATATAAATGTGCTAGTGGTAGTGATTACACCACACTCACCTCTAAAAGGAGGTTTGAGATGATATAAGAAAATAATATCATTATTATGGCATGAATGGTCATTGGTCACACACATACGCAACATATTTTGGTATTGTGATTATTAAAAGACAACGGTAATGCAAGAAACAGATCTTGCATATAATTTTGACCATGCACATAATGGTATAACTTTCTCTTTAAAAAGATACTCACCACATGGATGTTGATGAATCTGTGGTAGTACAAAATTGATTGAGAGCTCTGGAAGAGCCAATTATTACAATTTTGGAGAAACACAATTAATTACCAATAAGGTATTGTGTTGTAGTACGTCTCAAAGAAACTTATTCAGTTTCCAAAGTATACGCGAAAGCGGTTGATTATATTGAGACTATAAATAAAGGAAAGATTTAATATCTTCTATTACTACAACTTGTAGCGGGGTAATATATATGTGAAAAGCTACCCACTTTATTCTCCAATTTGTACTACATAAACAAAGAATTTCACAATGAAGTGGATATTGATATAAAAACCCATATCATAATAAACTTGGAGTTTATTCATTATTGCACACATCATGGTATAAATCTGAAGTTTATCAATATTGATAATTTATCCAGTTGGCATAATTGATTTTGCCATATCAATTTAAGTATGATGTGCAAAAATAATAGAGAATTCACATGGGTAAATATTAAAGAACTAGAAAGTTCTTTACGAATTCTCTTACATTGTTTGTTCTCATTAATTAATTGACCAACTAAAATTGGGATTGAATCCCATGAATGCTGGAAATATCAAAGGTGAATATGGGCCCATTCACCTGCCATGTATACCACATAAGATGCATCTATGAGATGGTTACATATGCAATTATTATTAACCCGCAACCCGGTCGGTATGTGCGAGGTAACTTGCTCAATAATTTAATTTAGAGCATCTTCCAGATTTCTTATTCAAGATAGTTTATCTTGATAAGTTGGTTTACATCACAGTTGGTTTAGCAAAATAATTTATTGAGTGCCTCCACTTAATAGCTAAACTATTGCTTATGAGAACAAAGTTTATATATATCAGTTTGATATACGTTATATACGAAAGTATATTATTTTCTCCCTCACAAATGGTTCTTGGTCATGAACCAAAATTCATCTTATTATTATGATGTGCGGTGTATATTTTGATTAACACCATAAAGCACAAAGATGAGTTCTCAAAGTTGAGAAAACAGGTTAGTGTTTCTAACATGAGGGGGAGACAAGATACAACAATCGAGAAAAGTTACATGGAATGAATTATCATTTATACATCGAGATCCTCGAATAAGATAATATGAACTTGAAGTTCATAAAAGGATAATTCATGTGCAATTTATTGCAAAGCATGCCAGACGCATTTGCTGACCCAAAGAAAGTAACTATGTTTTCACTGCAAATGCTCATATTATATTAAGTCCTAGAAGGACAAAGTCTATGGTAAGCTTAAAGCGTATAGACAATCGATTTCAAGTAAACTTCTTGATAAAGAAGATGAGCAAATGATCATAATAAAGGAGGCAAGTGATCTAGAAGATCACATGACATAACACTTCATAATATCTCATGAGAGATTCAGGTACCTGAATATATGAATGAAGAGATCTCTATGTTATGTCGTTATGAAAATATATTGAAACCGATATAAAATCTTTGTCGACGTCAACCTTCAAGAAGCTAGTGTACAAGATTGGGATGTGAAGGCTCAAGGATGTGAGTTGATGCTCTCATCAGGGGGAGTTAATGCGCGTTGCACTCTTTTTCCCTTACAAGGTTTTGTCCCACTGGGTTTTCCTTGCCAGGTTTTTAACGAGGCAACCAAAAGGCGTATTATTAGATATGTGTACTCTTTTTCCTTTTCTAGAATTTTTTTCCCATTGGGTTTTATTTAGTTAAGGTTTTAACGAGGCACATTATTTGTTGAATAGACATTCAAGGGAGTGTTATAAATAGAATTCTATTTATGGTGAATGTCTATATTTAGAGAGATTCTAGGGTTTATTACTTGGTGGCTAAGTCACTTTTTCCCTATAAATAGAGGGTTCTATTCCATTGTAATTCCTCTCAGACTTCAATAAGAATTCTCTTTCTCTCTCTTTCTCTACAATATTGTTCTTGTTCTTTTATTGTTTATAACAATAATGAAGAAGTTGATTTATATTTTGCTATTTTTTTTTTCTCTTTTTAGGTTGAACTAGGAAAGTGTCACCTGAATCATATTTTATTTTCACCTTTTTACATTTTCGTAATACAACACGTCGCAATATCTTGTCTATTAGAAATTTCTAAATATGATAGTTGAGATTACTGCATTTCACTGCTTAATCAATTCTTGCCATCACGCTTTTAACTGTACCTTGTGCTAAGCACATGAAAATAGAAACAAAAGTACACAAAGGAGTAATAATCAATTAGTCGTTCTCGACTAATTTGTTAGATGATTAGTTTTCTATTTGATATCTGACTTTTAACTGGAGTTTTGGATGTAATTAGCTAAAGGTTTGTGAAGTTAATTTCATTTTTTTGAATTAATTTAGATGAGCAAAAATCAGTAGAGTTAGGCGTGTGCTAGAGAAATGTTTCGGGAGATTTTCTAGGAAAAAAAAAAGATTATGCAAATTATCTTAACAAAAACCTAAGTGCATTGGAAAAAATTGAGTTTACATATAAATATGACGTATCATGACACATGAATCGATCAAAGAGTTATGATTGGTAAGGAGGTACGAGTTGCAACAGGTACGAGCAGAGACATGGAAAGAGGCACGAGCAGCTATCCAAAGGACTCAGCGACCGTACCTATTTAAGTCATTTAGGTCCAAGAATCAAGGGGAATAAATCTGACAATATATGAGAGTACAAATATAATACTTAATGAGCATTAAATACTGAAAACGTTAGAGAATAAGTATTAAATATAATGATTATGTAACATATCATTCAATGTCTTTAATTGCCTTATTATGATAGAGCCAAAACGCATATCTCCAAGGTAGCTATAAAAGGGAGATAACCATCAATTGTGGGGACACGAAATACTATCTGATACATTGGTTACTTGCTTTTCTGATTGTACTATTGCTAGCCAAATTACTTTCTTTCGCATATTCTATTGATTATCAGTAACCCGAGTTCTTCTAAATTAAAGCTTTAACCTAAATCTCATTTTTTAGTTAAACAAATTGGTTCCGTTACCGAAAATCTGATAATCTATTTTTTTTCCTTGTTACATCAACCATTTCGAACAATAATTACAACACTCAAGGAAATCAAGAAAACCAACAACTCGATCAGGGGAATCTGCAAGATAATCATACTCCCGCTCCTTCTCCACAAAGCTCTCCTCGACGATCTCGAGAAGGCATTCCTGATGGATCTTGGGCAAATGAAAACGCTCAATTTGAAAATGTTGAAGCTATCGATGAAGCTTTGCAAAAATTAATTGCTGCACAGGTTAACAAAGCTCTTGAAGCTTTCGCTAATCAGTTACCTGCTGCACCAGTCACACCCACTCTACATAACAACACTTTGGAGAATCTTCGTTCTAGGCTTGTTAATTCAGAAAGTGGTGGAATCCCCAGCGAATCACAAGAAGGAGTACCAAGTAACTTAGTTAATTCTAATCTACAAAATTTAGTACTAACATTTCGGAAATAGTCTAAAGAGCAAAATGACCGCATAGAGCAAATACCCGAGGTGCCACCCTATCACGGCCCCAAAACCCGATCATGATGGTACCCAGCACATTGCTAGGTCAGCCCGATCAAATACACTCTCATCCCGAGCTTAGAGCTCAATTTTTTTTTAATTTTAAGTCATCAATAGTGAAGGAAAAGATCAAACTGATAGTATTAAGAATATCAACAAATCTCCCGAAAATACAATATAACTTCCCGAAGAT